>JAEQBH010003421.1:0-199484 GCA_016808115.1 Tetrastigma voinierianum
AAGAGTTAATAATTCACTCTTATTACAAAACATATATTAAAATTACAGTTATAATATATGTCATACATCATAATACCAAAGCCACAACCCAACTTTCTTCTCAAACGGCCTCTAACTAGTGTCGTCCCTACCGCTTCCCTCGTACCGAAATGGTAACCAATAAAGGCGAGCAAAGCCCAAGAGAGATAATTTCCTACATGGGTTACCCCACTAAGTGCACATGCATGGCAAAACAAACACATTCAAGCAATTACATGAACCTACTCGAATGTCTACATGACCGATCCCGTGTCCCGAGTCCTCACCGACTCCCTCACACATGCCTAAGCCACCATGCGAGTAAAATAACTCGGCTTTCAAAATGTTTTTGTTTTGAAAACACATTACCAGTTTCTGTGAAAATATTAGACTACCCTCCGAGGCGAATGTTGAGAACCTTCCTAAACAATTCCATGGCTCCTCCACGGTAATCATTGGACCATCTCCCAACACAATTCTCCCGAAAATCATCCGTCTAAATTCCTTCACAAACATTTTCATTTAACTTCACTTATGTCATGCACTACCCTAATATCTCTGGTGGTGCCCCAAAGGTATTATGGAACGTGATGATGCCAATTCCAACACATTCATGTTAATATATTCACATGCATATATATTAACATAATTCAATCACATAAAGCATGCTATGTAAATTCTCAACCACCATAATCAAAATTAGCCTCCACGCGGGCTAATTAACAAACACAAGCAATTCATTTTGAATCACTCAACACATACAAATTCACACAAAAATATTCATGTGTCACTATTCACATGAACAAAGAAACCCTAGTTAATGCTCATTTATCACACAAAATAGGAATTTTCTCCACTCGCCCAAAGCTTTGAGACTGAAGCTTACTTGGCTAAAACAAGCTCGTAACATTCCTAACCATTTACATGGTTCTTAAACAAGGATTAACACAAGTAGAAAAGATCCCTACTGAGTTGTCGGAACTGCACCAAATTGGTGCCCACGCGTAGTCCTCGCCGCATAGAGCAACTTTCCTTTTTTCTCCATCGAAAACCGACGGTTCGATCGGCCGCAAATCTAGAGAGAAGGTACTCTCTCTCTAAAAAAAAAAATCACAAAATCTGCTACTACATCACCTCCTCTTCATCCTCGCACGCTTTTGGCCCTTTAAGGAAGAAGATGTACACTATTTGCTATTTTGTCTTTATACTCATTAAACATTCAAATAATGCCACTTTATTTCCCTTTCGATTTTTGACACTCGCACTATCTCTACCGTCCATTTCCATCATCTCTAATCATGCAACATGTGTCACATGAGTACATGTGTTATAGGTGACTTTGTCACATCACATACGGCATTCCACCCGATACCGTGCTTCAAAATGTGCAAATTCCCCACCGCCTTGGAATTCGACCGAAATCACTTGGTAGCTAGATTTCGCGAGACAATTCCAAACTAAGTCCATTTCGACATCCAAGATCTAGAAAATTTTGATTTTTAATTAAATGACTATTTTACTCCTTTTTCCAAAAATTGGAATGTTTCTCGGGTCTTACACATATTGTTGAATATGTAAAAAAGCTTATTCATGAATTTGATATTTGTTTGACCAAAACTTAAGTGTAAAACTGAGTTGTTATTGACTTGAGTATAAATTAAAGTAAGACCTGGGCCATATTTTGAAATAATATTTCGGATTCATATTCTACTGTGGAGGAGAATAATTTAATATATTAATTTGCTCAAATCAGTAAGAAATGAATGAGAAAAATAGGCCCCAAGTGACTCTCTTGTGAATGTGGAAATAAAGGAAGTGTAATGTGGGCTGTGATTCACCAATCCCACATTGGTTAAGGAAGAGACTCAACATGGACATATGTAGGCAAAGGTTTTCTCTATGGGTTGGGCCCTAAGGGGAACCATAATTTTATGAGGGAAGCGAGCACCTACATGCCTATGGTTCAACCACACACGCGTGCGCGCCGCCCGCCCGCCTCACCACGACCCGGCCGGGCTCGGGTGTGAGTGTGATTTAGCCAAGCCTTATCTTTTTGGCGTGAATTCCTTAACCCGATCGAAATTAATTAATTTAATTCCGCAGATTCATGGGGTCGGATTTATCCAAAATCAAGATTTAATTGTCTATTCATGAAGAACAACTATCAAAGGTGTGTCCACAACTTTCGCTTTGAAGTTGTGTCTTCAGGATGGTGACTCACCTGCAAGTCACCAAGAGGTTTATAACACTGTGTTCATTGTCATTCTTCATATAAAAATGAATTGCCATTTTCATTCATAAAATAGTACATCGGGAGGCAAATTTCTTAGTGCATTAATTTTCTAAGATTTAAGGTAGCTTCGTAGAGTACAAACATAATTTGTCTGCTGACAAATAGATCTGAGTGCTACTCTATCCGTGAGAAGATCATTGGGTATCATGGGAGTGCGTATCGCCTCAATATTCCATAAGCACCAAGAGTGGGGGTGAAATCGGGCTTTAAGGACATAGTGTCGTAAACACTAGCCTTGTCAAACACTAACCCGTTCGCACCTAAAGGCATCTAGTTTAATATATCAAGAATCGTTACCCTGCTACACTTTATCTTTTTACGTGTAAAACTTTCCTTTGCATAACCTGCTAATGCTTTTATATACATTGCATGTTTCAAAACTAAAACTTCAACAGTTATTTTACTCTATTTTGAATGCCTTTTATCAACACTCTTAAGATAGATTTAATTAGTTTAATCACTTGTTGTGGTTCTGGTTTTGATTTAAAACAGTGACTTTGTTTCTGTTTTAATTCAAAATGTTACACTAAACAGTGACTTTTGATAAACCATACAAAAAACGTTAAAGTAGTAATTTCAAAACATTAACTTAGACTGTTTCTGGTTTTATAACTTACTGTTTTTCTATTGTTTAAATAGTTTGTAATCTTTGTTTATCAGAAATGGATGCAAATGATATTACTGTACCTACTACTACAAATCATGTTGTGTCTGTGGTGCCTATTCCTACTCATGTATCTCATGGGGAGAAACCCGAAAAGTTCAATGGGAATGATTTCAAGAGATGGCAACAGAAAATGTTGTTCTATCTCACTACGTTGAATCTCACAAAGTTTCTTCGTGAGGATGCTCCCATTTGTAGTGAGAATGAGGCTGACCGCCAAGTTGTTGCTGCAGTGGATGCATGGAAGCACTCTGATTTTCTATGCAAAAACTATATTCTCAATGGATTGATGAAGGACACAGATAATGTATATCCAATCAAGATAACTAGAGAGTTGTGGGAATCCTTGGATAGAAAAATACAAGACTCGGGAGGATGCCGAAATGAAGAAACTGCTGTGGGCGATTCCAGATTATAAAATGGTGGATTCCAAGACTAATTGGTGTCAAGCTCAAGATCCTTCAAGTGATCCTACATGAAATTCATGCTAAAGGGATGGTGCTTAGTGAATATTTTCAAGTGGCTGCAATTATTGAGAAATTACCGCCAAATTGGAAGGACTTCAAAATTTATTTGAAACACAAACACAAAGAAATGAAGCTTGAAGACTTGATCGTGAGGATCGGTGATAGAGGAGGATAATAGAGTTCGAAAAAAGAAAGTAGGCAACTGAGGTCTGCCGAGCCTGATGAGCCGGAGTCAATGATCCATTAGGCTTCCATTGAGAGTACCTTTATCATTGGTGCATAACCCATCTGGTGTGCTCGCCTTATATCAAGATAAGTTGGATGCATAGACTCATAATTAGGTAATTGTATATTAATCTATATTATTTTTAGTCATATTCACATTAACATTAATTTTAGTCATATTAACATTTGAGGTAAATTAGAGAAAAGGGTGGGAGCCATAAGACTGAGAGTCACTTGCCCATCTACTTTATATATGCTCCTATTGATTAGAGATTTGCCATGGAAGATGTCACCACTTATCTACTTTGAGACTGTAGAGTGGCATCATCCAGAGCAAGTCTTGTGTCAGTTTAGCCTTCATTAGGTGATACCTCCATCTTGCTTATTAGAGCAAGAGTTACATTTGGTTGACAAATGAGGATGCCACAAGTACAATTAATAGACATATCATGCACCATACGTCGCCTTATGGGCTACACATGTAGAGGATCGTCACATCACCTCTTATGAATGGTATTATGGACTTCCATGATCCATATATGGAGTGGTATCGACGTATTACACGACGTTTGATCACACCACTAATTATTGCATAAAATGAGATGTCATAATATAATTGCAAAGATCTCACTTGTTGTTGGCAAGCCTTTAAATTCTAAATTATTTCCAAGATTTAATGCATAGAGCGTACATTTACTTTTGTTTGGTTTGTTTTTAGATATCCGGATGGCAGAGATCGCTTACTTCATCTCACTAGGGCTTTCTGCAGTTTAAGCATAATGACATTCATCATATTGGTAGATCATTTTACGCCGATTGGAGGACCAAAGACATCGCTAATACACAAGATGGAGGAGGCATCTACGCCAAATGGAATTATCCATCGACCTCGCGCGCCATCCACCCAGCTGGGATGTAGCTGATCCGAGGTTGAGGGAGAGGGAGAGGTGGTGGGCTAGATCGTGGTCGACTTGGTCGTTGACTAGGTGGTCGTGCTTCTGGTCATTCCACTGATAAGACTTCCATGCCACCCGAGTATTCCACACCACCCCCCGAGGCTTCCATACCACACAAGTTTTCCACACCACCCTCCCATACTTTCATACAACCCGCGTATTCCACACCACCCCTAGAGACTTTCCCTTCACATGTCATCCCACCATTATCACCTACATCTCCGGCCTTAGAGGTCACATTATTACCAATCTATGATATCACCTACATTGTAACGCTTTCCAAAGCCACCTCAACAGCCTAGAACATGTTTAGGGTATAAAATAAAGTAAATGAAATTTTTCTCCTAATTTAACTAAGAACTAAAAAAAATATACAAACTGGTAATTTATATGAGTCAAATAAATTTGGTAAAAATGTCAAATGGGGACCTAAGGGTCATAAATGAAGAATGTAGTTGCCAAAATGTAAATGAAATGAAAATGAAAGTGAAATGAAGAGTTAAAATGAGAAAAATGGGAAATAGGAATTTATGGCAAGCCAAACAAGGCCTTAATTTAAGGCTTAAGACCAAGTTTGGTCTTGTAATTGCCATTTTCTCACATTTAGCAAAAAGAGAGAGGGAGAAAGAGAGCTGTGGTCAATATCGAGAAGAAGAGAAGGAGTTTGTGATTTCTTCTCCATGTAATCAAAGGACAAGTTGATCAAGAAGAAGGAGGAAGAAGAAAGGAAAGAGAATCAGGTTTAAGGTAAGAAAACTAAACCCTAAACTTCTTTCATTTGTGGTTCGGGGTTTAATAAACCCAAAATGTGGTATAAAAGTGTTCTTGGATGGTTTTAGTTCATTTTGATGTTGTTTTGCATCGTTTTGATTGGTTTGGATTGGTTTTGAGGAATGGTTGTAAAAAGGAGAATGTTGGGTTTTCAAAGGAAATGCTGTCAAAATTTTGTCAAAACCCCCCGTTTTACTTTCGGCTATAGATTAAGTTATAATCATCCAAATGAAGTGATTCCAATTGGTAAAGAACCATAAAAGATAGGGATATAAATGTATAGAAGGGACCAAGAGCAAATTGTAGCTCTGAGGCTCTCGAATATGGGCTTAAAGGTGAGTTCGAGTAGCTCATGGGTATGCTCTGTTTTGGGTGTTATTATGGTGTTTTGGCCATAAGTTGAGTTTCACTAATCCAAATTAAGTGATTCAAAATTATGGGTAAAATATACTTCTAGGTCAATAATTTACTTGAAGGAAGTGTATGAAAATTGTTACCCCAAAGTTCCCAAAAATCTGTCAAAGTGGAGCTATGTGTAAGAATAATCTGATTCTACTTTGCAAATTAGAGTAGTCTGGATGTAAAATGCAATAACTAGAGTTTTGGTGATCCAAATTGGATGATTCCAATTGGAGAAGAAACCCCTTAAAACCATAGCTTCAAATGATTAGAAGGAACCATTACCAATTTATATAGTTAAGACCTATAAATTGAGAGAATAATAAAGAGGGTGATCCAGTTGAGCTAACCAATTTGGCATTAAAATGCAAGAACTCGGAGTTCGACCTGCTTAGATAAGTGTGTTTTGGAATTTATGAAAATAGATTGTTGGGATGATTAAAGGTCTTGGGAAGGAATAAATGGTCTTGTTAAATGTAAATGTTTATGGGCCTACCGAATTGAATTCGCATCCGCACATATTTGAAAGTGTTTATACTAAATGGAATGTCGGCCTAAACAGTTATTTTGTTTTTGCATATGTTTTGGTAAATGAACTCGGCTAGCAACTCGGACTCAGTTCGGATCTGCCAATCGGGTCTGGCCGGGTATGGGGTGCTACATACATTATTGCCTCCCATTGACGAGACCATGATTGACCTTGTTCCAGACTTGGGTGCATGCCCACCTAGGAGACCTCACTTTCCACGACACGCCGGAAATATTCCGCCCACGCCCCAACCTCTCAACCCTTCAACTCCTCAACTCCTCGACTCCTTCAACTCCATCAAATCCATTTGAGATTGCACATGCCCTATAGATCATCTAACCATGTATTCTAGGCATCCTAAGAGAAAGACAAAGCCTCCATCATGTGGGACTCATTGATGTCTATTTATATTTGTATATATTGTTATTTGTATTACGTTGTGTATATATTTTTATGATTTGGTCGTATATATGAAATAGATCAATTGTTGTGTATTGGCATTACTTCGAAGGAAAAGTTGGCTAATTTGATGAAATGTTTGTGTATTTGATTTGTATTGGTTGTTATTTTGATGCAATTAGGTTAGTTTGGATGAAAGTTGGTTAATTTGGATGAATTGTTTGTAATGCGAGTGATGTGATTGGTTATCATTTTGATGCAATTAGGTTGATTTGGATGAAAGTTGGTTAATTTGGATGAATTGTTTGTAATGCAGGTGATGGGAATTGGTTGTATTTTTGGATAGATGTTTGTAATTGTTTGTAATTTGCATGGCCCAGCCTTCGTCATGATCCCCTATACAACTGACGTTCTCTCAAGGTCTGGAGAACGACCCTCAAGTGATCCTCATGATCCTCCTTAGACTTGGAGTAGATCAATATGTCATCCACGAAAACCAAAATGAACCGATCTAGGTAGGGTTGGAACACCCTATGCATAAGATCCATGAATGCCGCTAGAGCATTCATCAATTCAACGAAGACACTATGAACTCAAAATTTATATTGCGCCCGAATGCCGCCTTAGGGATATTTGGCTCCTAACCTCAACTAAAGGTAACCGTGCGTAGATTTATCTTGAGTAGACCCGTGCCCCTCTAACCCGATCAAACAAATCATTAATCCTCTAAAAGGGTACACTTATTTCTAATGGTAGCCTTATTCAACTACCGATAATCTATACCACAACCGGCGAGTCTTATCTCTTCTGGCAACAGAGCCAGAGTAATCTTCCTAAGGTGAAGTGCCTTGCCTAATAAAACATATATGTCCGTAAATTCCCGTACTGACCTTGAGTTCCTCGTTAACTCAATGAAAGCACCATTCTATGCAGAGTCATAGAAATAGGCGATGTACCAGGGTGCAACTCAATAACAAAGTCTACATCCCTATGCGATGGTAATCCAAGTAGTTCATCCGGAAAAACATCCTCGTACTCATAAACCACCCGAGGTAGACCCAAATCCTGCATAGCCTCATCCTCTAACGTAAGCCTTGCCAGCTAACCCACTAACTCCAAGTGCCACCTAGAGTTGTATGGCCCTGGGTAAAGCGTCCCGCTTTATCCCCTAAAACGTAAACGTAAATACCATCCGCTGTGCCTACTTAGGATCACAATCAATGACAACTCGATATGTCGACAACTAGTCCATTCCAAGGATGACATCAAACTCTGACGTGTCCATGACCCTAAGGTCCACAATGAGTGAACTTGAAATCCCTCGTCACAATCCCAATATATCTTATCAACACTAACCTGGGCTCCTAAGGGAGAATTCAAATGCACGATTCTTCCAAGGTTTCAACCTCTACCTAAATCTTTTAAACATGATGTCAGACTAGTTGAATGAGGATGCACCAAAGATCAAACAATACTCTTGCCCATAAGAAAAAGAGTAGAAAAGTACCCTGAATAACCGATTGATCCTCGTTAGCTTCCGCCTCCGAGGTACGGACATGGCATGCCCTTAGGGTCCCCGGTCCCTAGCTAGAGCGTTACCTCACCGACCCATGCCCTAGCCCATGTGGATTGTCTGCGAAATAGTAGGTGCTTGTGTAGAACCTTGGGACTGATACTATCTTCCTTGGCCATGGTAGGGTAGGGCATAACAAACTGCATCTGTTCATGTCCCACTGATGATTGGGACTGGGGTGTCCCATAACCCTATGATCCCTATCTCTGAGGACAATCCCGTCTCATGTGTCAAGGCTGGTGGTGTGACGCCCCAACCCGGCACCCTGTGTCAGGAAAGGGTGTCACAAATCTGAGAACTATAAACTTGTTCACTTACATCATTCTAAACAATTATCTTGAAAATATAAACTTACAAAAAAAAAATACAAATTTATAAATTATCACATTACAAAATAATATCATACCCCACCATTGGAGTGATCAACATATTCAATTACGTTATATACAAAATTTTTCATTGTTTTCAAAAATATATGTACATCATCTGAAAATAAACCAAAACATCAATGATGAATAGAATACACCTATCGTCAGGTTGGCCTTTGCTGATGTGGGACGTCCTTTTCTATCACCGCACCCTCGATACCTACATGGATAAACACTCATGCTAAGGTTTATAGCTTAGTGGGGATCCATAAATATGGATTTACTCAGAACGCCTAAAATACCCTAGAATTTTTTATAATAAAAAATTATTATATATTCCTGTATAATCGCCAACTTCGTATTTTCAGAATTGTTAGATGAATATTGATGAATGATTATTGAACTGAAATAAACCCAAGTGAAAAAAGAGAAAATATGGAAATTGTAAAATGGGGACCCAAGGGTCATAATTTAATAAGTTCATATGCCAAAAGCAGATTTTGATAAATCGAATAGAGAATAAAAAATGAGCGAGGACCCAAGGGTAATAAAAGAAAGATATTATAATAAAATAAGGAAGAAAAAAATTATGGAAGAGACATGTGGCATGTAGGAAAGAGGAGGAAGCTTCCTCCTTTTTAAAATACGATTAAGAGTGATCCAGAAAAAAAGGGAAAAGAAAGAAAAGGGAGAGTTAGAGAGAGAGGCTCCACCTTCTCTCTAGATTTTTCCGACGATCGGACCATAGGTCTCCTGGGCCGGCACTTAAGAGAAGTCTTTCCTAGTGACAAGAGCTACAAGTAGAGGTCCTAACCGGACTTTCGACAAACTCCATGAGGTAGGTCTTCTCCTACTTGGTCTTCTTCTACCCTAAGGATTGTCAGTTATCCGGCCTTAGGAATGTTTGGTTGCATTTTAAACCATGGGAAGCTGCCACATTGTGGTAGCGCGCACTAGCCGAACCTTAGAGCTGGATTTTCCGGGGCATTAGCGCATGGAATTAGAAGGCCCTTCTAGTAAATTGTAGCCACACAATAATCTGATGTTAGGTTTTGAATTTCGATTTGGACCTCTGTAGACTAAGTTATAGTCCTTTATCGAGGTCACCCAACTAAATCTGGGTCGGGTCATTGTCCATCGTCAACTAATACCTCCTTAGAACGGGTTTTCGGGTCATAAATAAAGAGAATTTGCAAGAAGTCCTTCTCGTGGAATTGTAGCCACATCAATGAACTTGATGTTAGCTTTGAATTTCTTAATCTAGACTTCTATAGACCAAGTTATGGTCTTTTACTCTGGAAATGTACTAAATGCGGAGTGGTCACAAACGTGAGGTCGCCAAACAAGGTCGCCCAACAAAGGGTCGCCAAACAAAGGATCGCAAACAAGCTGGTCACAAACGCAGGTCGCTCGGCCCGTACGCCCAACAAAGGGTCATCAAACAGCTGATCATCAAAACAGCTGGTCACAAACGCAGGTCAGCCAAACAAAGGTCGCCCAAATGTGCTGGTCGCCAAACAAAGGTCGCCCAACGTTGATCGTCAAACAAAGGGTTCACCTGGGCCACCAAAGTTGACTAATGCATGACCTCCAACTAAGGTCATATCTCCTTCGCTTGAACTCCGATTTGGGTGTTCTTGGACTCTATGGAAAGCCCATGGAGTCAAGAATATCATATGCTTGAGGAGGATGTTAGCTTATCAGACGAGGTATTTGATCAGAGCCTGCCACAGCGGCAACAAGCTCAGCCGCCACAAAGTTGATTCACGCATGACCCCAACTTCTAAGGTCATATCTTCAAGCTTGAACTCCGATTTGGGTGTTCTTGGACTCTATGGAAATCCTACTGAGTCAAGAATACATAAATATTTCTTGAGGAGTAGAAGATGTTTGACTGAGGTGATAGACTAGCTCGCCCAGCCTATCTGCCTCGCCGCTCGTGGATTTGACTGTGTATGACCTCCAACTTCGTAAGGTCCTAACTCCTACGTCCGAACTCCGACATCTGAGTGTTCTGCACTCTATGGAAATCCCATTGAGTCAAGAATCCATCTACATATAGCTTGCTTTAAATTTGAACTTTATAATTACCTTCCAAGAAATCAATCCTAACCAAAACTACTAGTACACACGAATAATATCGCTCTCTTTAATGGTTTTTGGAATAGGGATCGACGAGAGGAAAAGCCAACCGATTGAGATCCCAAGGATTGGAATAAAAGTGCAAAGATTTTAAGTTTGTTCTATCAATCCTATTCTTGATCCAAGTTTTCGCATGTTTGTCTCCTCCGACCTCTATTCTAATGTCAAGTATCGGTAGTTTACCAAGCATATGAAATGAGTGTAATGAAACGAGTATATAAAATTAGTATGTGAATGTGTATATGAAATGAGTACATAGATTGAGTATATCCTTGAAAGAGAATACGAAAGGAATAGCGGAATCGAATCCGTGATATTTGAATACCAAATGAATGTGATTGAGAAATCGAATGTAAAATGAATCTGACAATTCCCATGCATCTTGGAATTGCATCGATATATCAATGAATCGCTCGACGGATGCACCACCGACATCCGTCACTAAGGCACTCCCGAATTGTCTAATGTCCCACTTGGCTGAGCACCAATTGGCATCCGCCATATTACAGATGGCATTGAAGAAATGTCCCACTTGACTCCGATGCACCAATCGGCATCCGTCATGATGGCATATGGCATTTAAGTGATACCACGTCGAGTGCACCAAACTAAGATCCGCTATGACGGGAGACCGAATTGTTAAATGTGTAAGTACATTATCAATAATAATAATAAGGGCGGATTCATCAAACTGAGTCCCGCGAAGTGTGAATTGAATAGTTAGAGAAATAACCAACATTGACGAAAGTGTAAATGAGGATTTTTATGTATATATGCTTAAATCTCATAAATTAAATTTTGTGAAATGAATTGCTGTGATTGAAATTATAAATGATGTGATTTGAAATTATTTAGAAATCAGCATGTGAAAATAAATAGCATGAGCATTTGTTGAATTAATATATGATTTAATGTTAAATGCATGTCGAGTTACATTGAATATTGGAATAGAATCAGATAGAACCACTAAGCATGAAAACATGTTAAATGATAGTTTTATCTATGCGCAGTTTCGAGTAGACGTGAAGGGAGACAAGATCGTGCACACAGAGTCATAAAGAGTACGGCGTATAAGTATATACTCCGCTATTTGCATATAATCTTTGAACAATTGGTATAATTTTTTTTTTTAACAAAAGGGTTAAACCCCGAACCTTGATTTTGTATATCATTTTGAAAAGGCATGAATGCCTTCTTTGTAAATGTATTTTGTAAATGTTCAAGGGCCTACCGAATTGCTTTGAAATTTGTAAATGATCGTGGGTCATTTAAATCAAAACCGCTGCAACTAAACAAAATTAATTAAACGTTTTAGTAAGATAAATAAAAACGTCGGAGTAAACCGGGCTCCGGT
Source organism: Tetrastigma voinierianum (assembly GCA_016808115.1). NCBI lineage: Eukaryota > Viridiplantae > Streptophyta > Magnoliopsida > Vitales > Vitaceae > Tetrastigma > Tetrastigma voinierianum. The sequence goes on from JAEQBH010003421.1 coordinate 12,159, forward strand.
TCGGATCCGCCATTCGGTTCGGGCCGGGGATTCGGGTCGCGACACTTTTGAAAAAGAAAACTTAATAACAATGAAAAATAAAAGAATTAAACGGACGTCCCTGGGGTTTCAGTTCGGACTCGCCTATCGGGTCGGGCCGTGGCTCGGGGGTTGCGACACGACCACTATAACGATCGTCACAAACACATGTACAAATGCATCTAACTATACATATATAAATACATTTAACCACTTATCACACATTTCAACATAAGGTAATAAATCATAACAAATCCACTAATTGATTTATTTGCATATACATGACATTCATTCATCTTTAGCCTCATGAGTTATGCTTCATGTCTTATATCTTGTCATTTATAATTTCATTTCATGTAATTTCCATGTTTTATGCCTTTTATAAACATTACAAAATTTTCATCTCATCTTATGTCATGCCTGAATATTCTAAAGAAGTGGATCATGGGACGGAATTGTATGTACCTGAAGGTACTATCACTGAACGAGACAGTGATCTATAAACTGTACTATATTGTCTGACCCAAATGGGGACACTGTAATGATCCAAATGGGATCCATGTCATCGACCCAAATGGGGCCACTGTGTTTGTAAATTGTATGCTGCAGCATTGTCATTCCTATAGGCATGCATATCTATCCAACTACCCAATCATAAGCAGACAATTAGTTTTATTATGTTTTCTTAACAATCTTTCAAATATCAAAACACATATCCCATATACATGAATAATTACTAATATCCTGTATACATATGGGATATTCATTGTCAATTATGCCTCTTGTCATGTGAGATAGTTTCACATATTTCCTTAAGATCATTTGACTGTGATTCTGCGGCTTTTCATATAACAAAGATACATGTACTCTTCTTGTCACGACGTAGTTCATATCCTTTTCATCTTAATCATCTCAATATATTTATCCTAGCATCATGTAACATTAATTCATAAATTTTATACAATTTTCATTATTACATACTCATAACTAGGCATATATCTCTTTTTATTGGTCTTCTATAATCATTTAAGAGACATCTAAGTGTCTCGAGGTCACATAGGAGAAGACAAAGAAGTCTTCTCACAAACAGGGTCTGCGAGCCAACCTTAATCGAACAAAACAGAGCTCCCATTTTGTGAATTTTCTGGGTACAATGGGTTCCAAATTTGATCACACTTCCCTCATTGAAGTTGTTATCCTAAAAGTCTAGTTTACCTAAAAATTGGAATCACCCATTTTGGATCACCAAAACTCAAGATATGACACAAACACAAGGCCAATCAAGGCTACCAAAACCGAGAACTAGAATTGAATTACAAATTCAGGGCTCATAGTACCATAATTTGAGCTAGTGGTCTTGAATATTTAAGGCTATGGTCCTTAGGATTCTCCTCCAATTAGAATCATTCCATTTGGAGCTCTCTAGGCTAAGATATGGCCAAAACAAAAACAAGGGTTTTACAAAAATTTTGACAGCAAATCCCTTAAAATACCTACATGTTTCTTTACACATTTTTCATACATAATCACCCAAACCTCCCATAAGATCCAAAACAAAATCACAACACCAATAAACACAAAATAGAAGAAGGAAATCCCAAACCTTAACCAAACTTCAAACCCTGGCTTTCTTCTTCTTCTCTTTCTTCTATTCCTTTCTCCATATTATTCCTTCTCACTTGAACAATTAGATCTCCAAAGAAATTGAAGAGAAAGCAACCAAAAATGGCTCTTCTCCTCAAGAACCCATAAGCCTTGCCCTTTCTCCAACACCCAAAATGAGAACTCCTTCTTCATACATTCAATTTTGGTCTTATCCTCTTTGCTATAAGGCTGTTTGGCAAAAAAAAATCTCATTTCGTTAAACTTTCTTCGCCGATTTTAGTCCCTCTTCATTTCATCATTTGCAAATCAGTTATCACAAATTCTAATATGGCATAACATCATTTAACTCCTAATGTCTTAAGTCCTTAATTTTCAATTGATCGTTATACCCTTGACTCTTGGATTAATTCCGAGTTTATCTTTTTTCACTCTTAACACTTAAATTCGGGAAAAATACAAAATTTACTTTTATTATACCTCTAAACTATAATAAACTACTAGGGTATAATTTTGGGTGTTACAGGTGGCAATGAAAACTTGTCCTCTGCCTTGTCTAGCTAGTAGCCCTGAAGTGTCTCCCATCTTAGGATGACTGATCCTAGCCTTGGCCTTGGTAGTTGCGACCTTGTCCTTGAAAAAACTCTATGAGTAGAAGTCCTCTACTTCTTTCCCGAGCTAGAAGAAAAGAGTCAATTTCATTCCTCTTATCACTAGCACTCATCCCGTATGCCCTGGCGCCATCCACTTCCCTCTCTATAGCCATAGCTATCTTGACCATCTAAAGTCCCACGATCCCAGGTAGAAAGAAGTCCCACAATTTACTCCCGATGGACAATTTCGACCATCCTCAAATTTTCTCACTTCAGCCATGTCCGTGGCCACATAATCATCTACTTAAATGCTAATTCGCTGAACTAGTCAATGCATTCAGCACCATCATCGCTTTCTGCTTCTTCAAACTTTAGGAACTCTCTCTGTTTTCTTACATGTCGAGCGTATGTCTGGAATATTTTGCCCAGCAGCAGCCTGGTGCATCCTTCCCATGTCATTACCTAAAGTTCCTTGAGGTTCGGGACCCAATCCACCATATTTGATTCACCTTTAGCCGGGAATGTACATTTTATTCGTGGCACGGAGGCAGATTCCATAGATTCAAAATCTTGCAACTTGCCGAAACCAATGATCGCCTATTGCATCCTCCTCCATGAATGTCGGGAGGATGACGAGCTCAAACCTTGGAGGTTACTCTGACCCTCCCCGCCCACGCCAGACCGGGTCAAGGGCAATGGTGGTGCTCACAACACTTGCCTTCTGCAATGGTAGTAGTCACAGTAGCACACAGTTTCAGCGGGGCGCTGGTTGCCAGCGTCGATGGTGGTCGGTTATTGCCCTACCACCGCTTCTCTATGTCCTTCTCGACTTGCCATCTACACATAAGCTAAATAGAAAATTGAGATTCCTTGTCTTAACCAGGTAGTGATGCCAACTACCAATAGACATCAAGAACTCAACCTATTCGTCGTTTTTTTTTGAACCCTGGTTAAGAGTAAGCTTCTAACCCTAGTGTTCTCTTTCCTATATACAATTTATCATGTATATAATCTCACACAACACCAAGCAAATTAGTCAAAGAACACATTAAATGTGTAATGGTCTAAACCCATTCCCACTAAACCCCAGGTAATCACATAACCCATGTCTCTGACGCAGCAAGTTAGACATCAAAATCAATGAATCTAATGACCTAGACCCATCCATCAGCTTCCTAGGTAGTCAGCATACTTCATGCTCTGATACTGTTGTGACGCCCAAAGTCGTGGTCCTGTGGCTGACCAACGTCAACTAATCTGAAATACTATCTTAGGTAATAATATACCTAAGTTTTGATACCAACCGGGCAAATACTGTGGATACCGAGTGACTTGGTACCACCAATACGTCCCATTTGTTTAATCCATTCATTATATTTAAAAGCAAAATATGTAAATATTAGATGAAATAACTGTAAGAGTTTGATCACTTAATTTTCACTATTATTACATAAGTGGAACCATATTGTTCACAATTTTACAAAAATACTCTATAAAGCCACATGTCGGTCTTCACTGACTTCAAGATGTTACTGGCTCCACCTGTGTACAACACTCTACACCGAAATGTTCTCCATAAAGGGTGAACCACTCCCAAGAGAGAATATTTCCCACAAGGGCTACTCCACCTAAGTGGCACATGCAATAGTCATGTTCCACATCAATATTCATTCAAGACCCAAGCAAAAACATGCAATTTCTACTATGGAATCCTACATGTCAGTAAGCCATGAATGAGACGTAATTCAATCATGTACCCATGCCCCAGTCCTTATTGACTCCCCAACATTCCCAGTCCTTACCCCACTCCACCACACAACGCTTCAAGCTCAATGCGATAACCATCATTTATGGATTACATCCAATGATCATTTCAATAAACAAATCCATTGTTTTCAAATCAAAGATTTTAATGTCATCCAATGATCATTTATATTCAAACTCATGTGTCTTTTGGCAACCCACTTTTATGTGTCACACAAGAAAGCCAGAAAACAACCCAGACACTTTTACGGTCTTCACCATTGAATTATGTCTAACCACAATTAGCTGGTTTTCACCCGAGGGTAGTTCATTCTTTTGCTTGCTAATACTCAACAATATTTTACCACATTATTCTCGCCGCGACTCGCCGACTTCATCCCATTCGATCGAAATCCACCCAATCAAACACCAAACGTAGTGTTGATTCTTTTCAACCATGCACTCACACCCATTCAATGTGATGTCCCCGTGCATATGCAATGCAATGCGCCATTTCATGTTATATCATGCCACATGTATAATGAATGCTACATGGACAAACACAATCCACACCGCTATCAGTCATCATGGACAATCACATCACCAGATATGACTTTGTTACATTTCATTCATGTTGTAATATATCACATGATATATCAACATCAACATTCAACATGTCATTTTATGTTCAAGCAATGACACACACACAATCAAGCCATGTAATGGCCATTTGCACATATAAACTCATCACATACACATTAGAACACGATATTGAATATCCAAATGTAATACTTCTTGAAGTCACAATGAAACTTCAACAAGTCATACAATGTCCTACAAGCCATAAACAATCACAAACCGAAGCAAGAGATCGACCAAACATGCCATAAACACAGTTCAATGAGATGAGTTAAAGTCATCTATTTTAGAATATTTTTCGTTGATTATCTAGAAATGAAATACCATATACAATGTTTAAGATCACCAACACATAATAGCAAGGAAGAGAGAGAAAGAAAGCGTAGAAAATACAAGAATAAGTGGAGGAAAAGATGTCGGTCGGCGAGCGTAAAACGTAAAACAATTATTCACATTCATTCATGCGCTGGTTTGCAATGATTCGAGGTCGTGACACCAAGAGAATTGAATGAATTTCACGCGCAGGTCGTGACAGAAGTACCGTATAAGCGCCTGGTTGGTAACTGAGTTAAGATCCACGTCAAAGCGACAAGATTCCGAGGTCGCGATAAAGATAGATGCTGATGTCGTGGACTAGGATAAGAGGTCGCGACATCGGCATCAGCTTAAGTCCCGCAGAACCAAGTTGATGTCAGCACGCGAGATCATGTTCACATCGAACCAAACATGAAAGCTTTATGGAAATGAACTATCACACGCATGCAAGAGGTCAAGTCAGACATCAAAACCATCAAGTGAAGATCGCAGTTTATGTCGGCTGTCGCGGATGAGATCGTCGCCACATAAAGACCCGCCACATTGAAGGTTGAAGCTTCATAAAGTGAGGTCAGCATAAAGATATCAATGTTTGACATTAGGAACTGCACCGTGATCAAAGATGAGCCATAAAGAGATGTGTCGCTGATAAGATGATGTCGCACGGTTACTATGAGCGACGCAGTTGAGCCACGCGTCTAAGATGATGTCAATGGAATGCGGAGATTGATGTCACATATCCAAGACATCGCCAAGACTACGATGACTCGAAGTCAGTCGCGACAAGATATCGACAGTCACGTACATCAGAGAGAACAATTGAAACCCGCCAAACGCGGAGAAGATGTCGCTGACAAGATATTGAGTGTCGCATCAAGAGTGACCAAATCAATGTTGTTAGAGTGCTGGATGTCATGACGAGATTGATGTCGCGACATCGATGATGTCACCTATTAAGGAAAACTAAGTCGACTTGAATGCGACTTGGGCTCTGATACTCTAAATCCACAGCAGGCCACATTGGATTGTAGGCCCAATTGAGGAACCTATGCAAATGACATAATATCCGGGCCATTAAAGGCCTAAGGCCAGATCAGAGGTCTGGGATAGAGATGAAGGCTCATTTTTCTAGTTTTATTTTCTTTTCTTTTTTCTTTTATTTTTCTTCAATGTTGATGGGACAGATTGTGATTAGATTTATCTTTCTGGTTTTTTATTTCAATTGATGTTATCGTTGAGCTAAAAGCCGAACATGCAATTCACCTTTCAAATTACCACCGAATGTTGAGTTCATAAATTCTGAATTTGCTCAGCTCAATGCAAGATTCTTATGATCGAGGAATGTCAGAGTGAATCAAATGATAACTTAGCTTCCATTGTATAAACACAGTCGCAAATTATTCTTTCCTCAGAAGTTTCGCCCAAGAATTTACTCGGGCCAGACTTTACTTTCGCTTTGAGTTAAATGTTTTACAATCGAATATCGCTTAGATACCCGCTTAAGATTTGTTTATTTGCTCTCATTTCATGAGGTCCTCCGAGACATATAGAGACATTCCGGTTATGAACATTTCTTTGAAGGTATATTCCACTCGCATTTGAGACTGCTGAGTTTGTAAGTTTACTTGTGATAATCTTTTTCACTCTGAAATCGTGAACGAGTCAACGAAGACAATTTAAACAAGCAAAGAGTTCAGATCTCAACTTGATGAAGTGAGACTCAACCTGTATAGCCGAGATTCAATCAAGGAGAGAGGGTGATCTATTCTAATTTCTTTGAGGAAGAGCAACTCGAAGTTGTATATCCTGCTTGACCGATAACTGGGAGCCAAGGTTACACCAGAATGTGGTGCAGAAGTATTGTAAAGAAAAATACCCAGACATATGAAATCCCTTTTAAAAGTAGTTATCTCATTCCCCGTATTCGAGAATCAGTCGTACCAGATAATGAAATGGAGGTGAGAGATCCACCCGCATCATAAACGCCTTGGACATTTTTTGGAAACCTGAATGATTAAGAAATTTTAATGTTGTTAATCAGCAGGAATTATACTTCACTATAATGATTTTGATAAAATTCCAAAAGATAACTATCCGCTTCCATTATTTTCTTTCATACTATTTTATTCTTTATCTCCGCCTTATTGGATCGTCACTATTTTCCTCTGTTCACAATTTTCTCTCAAAGACTTTACGCCGGATCCTGGCTATCATTTCGGTGGTCCAAATAGTATGAAAATCGAAATAGTCGTGGTAGTTGATTAAAAATTCCTCGAGATCTTCCTGTGGGATCGATATCTCGACTTAAATCCATTTTATTACTTGCTCCACCCGCACTCATGCGTAACATCGTAATTAAACCAAATTTGAAATGATTTACCTAAGAGCTCTTGTGGTTTGTATGTATAATGTTAATAAGTTTTTGCGCCATATGGACTAGACAATAGTCCTTGGTAATCAGGGTTAGCAAATTTGTATAGATGAGTTTGACTGTACAGAAGTTTTTGGCGCTGTTTGGGACTAGACAGATAGTCCTTGGGCAATAGTGTCATAAATTTGTATGTGTATTTGCCTCGTTAATAAGTTTTGCTCCGTTGTCAGATCAATGATTTTTTGTAATCAATATTCGATGAAAGTTAAGGAAATACTAATTGACATTTTTTAAAAGAAAAAGAACAAAAATATGCTTTCAAGTGCTGACTTCGTAGCCACCACCTTTAACAACCCTTATTGAAAATGTTTGTTGATTTGACTAACTTATTATCGGGAGTGTGTTTTGCTTTCGTAAAAACTTTCGAGATGCATAGAAACACCGATATGATTCCACGACACGTAAATAAAGGACGCCGTAGCTGAGAAAAAAAAAAAAAGACCAAGAAGGCGTAAAACTCAACCATGGGCGTAAGAAAGGCAGATCGTTGAAATACATAGAGGGAAAGCTAGAAGGCTCTGGCCATCGACACTGAGGATTGAGACCAATTATACAGAAGTAATACTCGGGCCATCGTGACAAATGTATGGCGCGAATAATTTAATTAGCGCGATCGACATAATGGTCCAAAGAACATCAAGCATCGGTCATCCCACCTAAGATCCAAACGGCACTGGGAAGCCTCAGATGGTTATCATCGTTAAGGAATGGGGTGGAGACTGAAGTCAGTAACCAGATCTATTCTATTCTCCTAAGAGATACGCTATTACACAGGCGAATCATTACCATATGGTTCGCTGATACTTGGGAGGAAAGGTTGAAAGGCTCATTTGTGTAGATTCTTCCACTCTAACCACGAAGAAGGAGGGAGATCATTGTGTTCTGCCAGGGGGAAGATGAAAGCCCGTATGTAGTCGGTATCCAACGGTTGCTGAGAAGATGTCCAACGGCAGATGGGATAGATTCATGACTCGATGGACAACATGCCATGAATGATATATCGTGTGATCATTGATGCTTCATGTCGTGTTATCCAAACGAAAAGTGCCGAAGAGGCAAAAGAGTCAGATTGAAGATTCAAATGTAAGATGAAACCCTTCAGCTTCTCAAGAGGAAACACAGAAAGCGGGATCATGGAGTTTGAGCAAGATGACGCCCATGGAGTGCTGCTGGATGCCATTATGCAATGTTAGACGAAAGGGGCAAAAAGACAACTACGTCATGAAATAGGAGCAATTCGAAAGGGAGTTAGTGAAGGGGAGTGCCGAGAGGTAATCGAAGAACTTAATGATGTCGAAGATGTTATATCTGCGAGCTGAAGAGCTACCATTTCAAACCAATCCAATTCAAAGACATTATCACCCAAGACTCAGAACCATGAGAACTTTCATATGGAGGGGTTTCTCAAGGCCAGCAGGTGGACAAAACCTCATCAAGGGCACCACAATAGTCTGTTGTTCCGGAAGAAGAAGAACAAGAAGGAAACGAGCATAGAAACGAATATCGTATCGAGGAGGGCCCCATCTTTGAGGAACAGATGTCATAGCTTATGGGGATAATAAAAGTCAAGAACCTCCATGAACAAGTTTGCACCGGAAGCGCCTACCACCTCAAATTTTTCGCACTGCCTCACTGCATCCCTGAAGAACCGAGGACAAGTAGGGCGTACTGCCCTAACCCCGCAAACCAGAGGAAAGATGCCTTCAAGTGACACAAGGAGAACCCAAAAGACCGCATTATCGTGGTACCGAGGAGTGGGAAGGAGTTAGAAGAGAGAAAAGAAAACGATGACAGTAACAAAAAAGTAGCAAGACCAGAAAGGGAAGAGACACTGGAGAATGACAAAGAAAGAGTAGAAAAGAAGAACATCCAAGGAACAAAGCCTGCAGTCCCATTTCCACAAAGACCGCAAATCAAAGACGGAGAGCAGCGGTGCGTTCTGAAAAACTTTCCGGTCGGGAGATCAAGTGCGATGCCTTTCATCGAAGTGGTGACTCGCCGATGCCACTTTATGCAAAATTTCAAGGACATAATCGAGCAAGAAAAGAAAAATAAGCAGGTTGAAGAATAAGGAATTTCACCGCCACTTGCAAAGGCAAGAATCGAAAAGAACCACCAAGAAGATGAAGGACCCGTGAAGTTTCACAATTTTTGTATTATCGAGGAATGGAATCTGCCAGCTCTATGTGACTCAGAGCTAGTATCAATTCGATGCCCTTCGCCAAGAAATTAAGTTTGGGAGCTATTCCCACAACTCCATCTTCAAACGTGCGCAGACGATCGATGGTGAAACCCGAAGGGGTCATTGAAGATGTAAGGTCACCTGGGAAGTTTGTATTCCCAAAGAGACTTCATCATTCGACATGGAAGAAGATTCACAGCACCCTTACTTATTAGGAAAGGACCACCTTGCCATCGGAGCAGCCTTGATCGGGACATGCAAAAGGAGTTCTCATCTTAAGGGTTTGAGAAAAAGTCGAGTTTAACCCGATCAAAAGTATGCAAATATAGACAGGGACAAGGAAGGTTACAAGAGGCTGATTTGTCTCTACTCCAACCCCGATGTTAACAATGATTGTAACACCCGCTTATCAATAAAAAGATGAATTCCTCAAAGATATCGGCGATGTCTATTCTCGACTTCCATACAAGAAGCTACGTTATAGAACCGTGTTGAGCTTGAAGAAACAAAAGATAATGGGGAAAATAGTGAAAAAGAGGAAATTCATCAAGAGCATCCAAGCATTAAGGGCTAGTTTTGAAAGAGTTACATGTCATTTAAAGTATGTCACTTAGAATTACCAAGAAAAACTGATCATTATTTTCACTTTAATTGATGCTTTCGAGGAAACAAAGATTGCTGAAAATATTAAGGAAGCATAAGGAATTCTAGCTTGGTCCATTGAAGAGTCGAAGGGTATCACCATGGGCCATTTGCAGCAGATTCTCATAGAAGAGACTTCAAAATCCATCCAGAGAACACTGAGGAAGATCGAATCATGATGAAAGAAGTAATGAAGGAGGTAACAAATTGTTGAATGTCGGTTTTATCTATTATTTCGATAGTCCTCATAAGCAGCCCAGTCATGTGGTTCCAAAGAAAGTGGGTTTTATCACAGAATTAAATGAAACATTGAATTGATCTCAACAAGAACGCTGACGTGATGGAGGGTATGTATTGATTACAGAGTCAATACGCTTAAATCCAAAAGATCATTTTCCTTGCCTTTCATCGGGATCGATGTTGGATAGGCAAGCAGACACCCTCACTTTGTTTTCCCCGGTACTGTGATATAACTGATTTAAGAAAGTTGGCACCGAGGATCAAGAGAAGACCACCACATGCCCTTATGGTACCTTTTGCTCTTCGGTTGATGCTATTTGGTTATAATGCCCACACATTCCGTAGGGTGTAATGATGTCTATATTCTCAGACCGTCAGTTAAGTGATGGAAATTTTCGCTGGATGATTTATCGGTATGGATCCAGCTTTGATCAATGTTTAAACAACTGAAACAAGACTAAAGATGCAAGACAAATTGTTTAGTAATCGCATTGGGAAATGCTTATTTATGGTAACAAGGTATTGTTCTCGGCATACCAAGCACCGGATTCAGAAGTTGACCATCTAAAGTATTCATTATCAAGACTCTTGCACCACTCACCACAAGTAAAGCGGAGTAAGAAGTTTTGGGCAAAGGATTTTACAGAGATTCATCAAAGACTAAAACAGCTTGACCACTATGTGACATCGAAAGGATACAAGGTTCAATTCTTGATGACTCGTAAGGATGCTTTCACAGAACTGGGAAGATCGACGGGTAGTAGGCACCATAATGGCTGCACCGTGAATGGAATCGTGGATTTGAAATACCGTGATGTTGATTTTGTTAAGGGGAGTCGTGTTTGGGCAAAGAAAAGAGAAAAGTATTCGTGGCCATACTATGCTAGTAAAGATTCTTCAATGAAGAACAAGATAACTACTTAACAATCAAAAGGATGCTAGCCATAGTATTTGCTTCGTGAAAATTAGACAATACATTTTAGATCCCATGTGGTAATTCACACCGATCATGCACAATCAGCACCGATGTCGGTAAAGAAGTTGGGCCAAGATTGATAAGGTGTTGCTGGCAAGAGTTGATTTGGAACAAGGATAAAAGGATGACAATGTGATAGCCACCACTCTGTCAAGAGTAGAAAGAAGTGTTGATGAAGTTATAAATGTGCAAGCACGCAGAACTCCCGCATGAGCAATTATTCTGCTTCCTTCCAACTTCCATGGTATGCCGATAGTTGTGAATTATCTGCCAGGAGTACGTCGTAACTCGCCTACCAACAAGAGGAAACTCTAACCCACAAATGTATTATATTTCGGGATGACCCACTATTATTCAAGAGAGGTGCCGACATGATAATAAGAAGATGTGCTGGGTGCTAACAAGGCAACATTTTAATGAATGCCATGCATCACCATATGGGGGATATTTTCCGAGAAAGAACAATTCACAAGATACCCAATCGTATGTTTTATTGGTCTTAATTATCTTCTTGTAGATTGTGCAGAGTGGTGAACAGGTGATCGATGCCAAGGATTGAACACGCACAGGAGTCAAAATGCCCTAAAAGGTATTATGGTGATACAAATTTTTGATGTTTGGGAATAGATCTTTATGGGACCTTTCACTCGCCATTTTGAAATCTATACATACCACAGTAAAGGTGATTACGTTTTTTCCAACAGGTGAAGCGTTGTCTTCGTCCAGGAATGCATACTACAAGAAGTTTCTGCAAAGAAATACTATAGTGGTTTGGAACCCCAACCATCATTAGTGATGGGGGAAACTCATTTTTGCAAACAAAATATTTGCAAACTCATGAGCAGGTATGATCACATAATGAGTTTAAGCCTATCAGTCCCCAAACCAATGGACAAGGTAAATTTCCACGTATCAAAAGAATACTTGAAAAGATCGTGAGTCAAACAAAGAAAAGGATTATCTTCAAACTTGATGATGAATTTTTGGTTACAGATCGTATACAAAACCCCCATTGGAATGTCCCCACTGCAGTTGTTGCTGCAAACCATGTCATCTCACTTAGAACAGAATACAATGTCAGGGCCATCATAGTTAACTCGATTTAAGGTTTAAGTGAAGAAAGACTACCTAACTGTCTGAATTGAAGAACTTGAGAAATGAAGCTTTATGATAATGCTCGAATATACAAAGATAAGACAAAGAAATGGCATGACAGAATTTGAGAAAAGAGTTCAATGTGTTCTATTGCTTAACTCTTAGATTAAATTATTTCCAAATAACCAATTGAGTAGCCAGCTGCGGTGTCGGGTACAAGATGGAAGGAATGATTAATCAGACCACACGGCGAAGAATTCTGTCAATGGACAAAGGTTAAAAGCATTATTCTCAATAGGGAAAGAGAATGGAAGAACCCAACCGGTTCTTGAGGAAAAAGAAGAAGCACACAACAAGAAGTCCGCTAAGGACTCAAAACTGAGCAGCACGGGAGGCAACCCATGATGATTTAAATTTGATATTTAATTTTTGAAAATTTTTTCTTTAATTGTCGATGAATTAGCTCTAATTTGTTTTCTAAGGATATTTAATTTTTAGAAACAATAGATTGATAAGAATTTTCTTGAATATTGCAATGATCTTCTGCAAGGGTTAAAGACAAGGAATAGCAACCACAGAATATTAATTCAGCAACTCATAAGAGTTTCGGCAGACAGTGAGTAACTTCTCCCCAACCAATTCGTAGATATATTTCGAACCACTGTTAAATCTGCTTAATGAGTTCGAGGAGAAACAACGGATGAGAACAACACCATCTGAAGCGTGAAATCATTGAATTAGAGTTAGGTCACTACGGCGGTTATGTCGCGACAGCTAATGTCCTGCACAAAACATCGATGTCGTGACCAAAGGTAGAAAAGAACAATTATGAGTACCGGAGTGAAAGCGAGATGACATTGTCACACACCAATGTGATGTCGCGACGTGAATTGAGTCAAATTGAGAAAGATTATCTCACATCAAATAATTCCTCGAAACTGGAATTGTCACACATTCCAGAAGAGTCAGACATAAAATGCTTACATGTGCCAATTATCTATTTAAAAAAAGTCTCTAAATTTAATGGATTTCAACTTGAAAGAGGCGGAATGAAGTCGCCAGACAGTCTTAATTGAAGCATTATTCAAAGCCTTCTAAGACTCAACATTGATTGAATTGCACCTGGAAACTATCTCATTCACCAACCCATAACCATTTGCCTTCGCCTCCCTTTGAATCTCAACCTCCGAAACCCCAAGATTCCAAACCTTCTCGAAAGCTTTTCTCTGGCTACAATGGTCGAAATTCCTGACCCGGTTCCTAACTCAGACGATAATGAGGAACACGAACACCGAAGAAGAAGAAACCGTCAAGGAGAACAGCTTTAGAGGAGATCTGGTCAGAAGAACAAGCAGAGATGCAGAAGCACCCTAAGCTCAGGGACTTCTCAAGAAAGGCGAAAAGGAGTGAAAGAGAGAAGAAGAAGTAGAAGACTTCACCGATGAAGCTATTCCCGTTGGAAGAAGTATTATGCTAACAAGGGCTTTGTTACGTAGAGGAAATTAAACCCCGTGACTCTTTCAAGAGTGATAGAGCAGAGGGACGGAGAGGTCTTCACACATACCAAAAAGCAGGGTATACAGCACCGTGAGAGTTTTATTCAATATGGTAGGAATAAGGATGGAGCTGTTTTAAGAGAGTTCTGGTCTCATTTAAAGCGCTTTCATATCAACAGCCTATGGCATGACAATGCACAAACATGGCTCCCAAATTCAAGAAAATTTAGAAAACCTAATGAGATCACAGAAGTCATCAGATGGAAGGGGTAAGGCAAGTGACCAAGGAGAAGGAAAGCCAAGAACTCGAACAGGGAAGCCTCATCGAAGAAGCTGACAAGGGTTTTACTTCTAGCGTCCCGTTTTTTGTTCCAACAAACATTTATGCACAAGGGAGAGTGAACAAGAAGTCAGATCAGATGCCATACCAAGGTTAAGATCGAATGATAAGAGTATCATAGAGAACTTGTCGCGAGGTATCATGACGGAACAAAGAGGTCTTCTCACCCAAGAACAATCACGCTCTATGCTTGAAGGTCAGAAAGGAATTTGGGAGTTAGAAGAAGAAGTCCCCAGAGCTTCACCACTCCTTCTGACAGGAGTTAGCAAGGGGCCAAGAAACCAGAGGAAAAAGTAGAGTGCTGTGGATGAACACAGAGGTAGCTTCCAATCTAGGAAAGGAGGACCCGTAGGGCCACCGATCATGAGCAGAGCACCCATGAACTTCACCTGACAACAATGACTGAAGTTTGCATAATGACAAGGGTGATGAAGACAACCCAATAGACTTCTCCATCCCGATAGTCTTCCTCCTATGACGGTATAACAACAGGCGGTGTATAAGGAAGGTCCAGGAAGTAAATCAATCAACGAATCCAATCATCAATGGTATAAAATAAAATTTCTAATGACTTGAAAGCTCAAGAGGAGCACAAGAGAACAACTCATCAGAAGTCTCAATGCCATGCACAAGAGAATAGAAGAAAGAGAGAAGGAGTGAACTTAAAACAGAATTGTAGAAGGCATGTAGAGGAAAAAGGAATTAAAAAGGAAGAGAGACCAACAAGGGGTTAAGAGTTAAACAGAAAAGAAAAGTGGAGCATGAGATGGATGTTGAAAGAAGAGAACAACAAGGAAGAAGAACCTGAACAGAAAGAAAAGGAACAGATGGAAAATAAAGGAAGGAAGAAGGAGAAAAGAGTTCAAGAAAGAAATGAAGAAAGAGATCACGATCACATTAAACTGTAACTGGGTTACAAGAAGCTTTATATAACAAGCGCTTGATCGTGATTCTCAAGTCCAATAGCATTGTTAGAAAAAAAGATAAAAGAGCATGACAATCAAATTTGGGAACAAATCAAGGGTTTCAATACCATTAGGCCAAATTCACAGAGGAGCTGGAAAACAAACTGAACGATAGAGACAAAAAGCAATGGGAGGTTGAATCCTACAAAGAGAAAGAATGGCTGGAAAATTTAGATTTGATTAACAACAATCTTCTAAATTTTGAAGTCATGACCTAAAATGGAGAATACAATGACGTACTCGAAGAGGCAAGATGTAATTCGACTGAAGAAAGCTGATTCTCTAATGAGATTGTCATTGAATTACTCCAGATTGAGAGGGAAACCACAGAAAGGAACATGGAAATGAAATTCCTTCATTCCCAAATTATTTCTGAACACTTTAGACCGATCCTCCGATATTTTTTGCCACACTTTCATCCAAAAGAAAAATAGACCTTCTCTGCCTAACTCTTCCTTACCATCCTTTAGTCCCATTACTGTGGCATTCAACGCTGCAACAACTTAAATAAATGAGAAATTTAAATTGAATTGTTTGGGAAGGTTTATTTTGCATTTGATTGTTCAATGTTATGTTGTTTGTGTTGCATGATTGGGAAATCAAAGTAAGAAGAAAAGCCTGTATCAAAAATCACAGAGGACATTAACTTAATTGAATGAAGCAGTTAGAGTAGGAGTAAATAGAAATGAGGAAAAATTGCAGAATAAGGACAAAATGCATATAATTTAATTGAAACACAAGGTGCAAAAATTACTTATATTTAACTGATAAGTCCAGATTAGAGGAAGGTAATGAACGTATGAACAAAACATATTTTGAGTTTGTGGCATGAACAAGTAGAGTCAAGGAACCCATGATCATCACTAACTTAACCATCATAACAAAAAATGAGTCACATACTTTATAGTTAGTCACAATTATTCAACCATTCCAGAATTATAGATTATCGATCAGGTGAAATCCTAGGCAGGATACAACTAAGAAGAAATGATGCAAACATCTCTTGATAGTTTTATTTATTCTAGCCATCCTTGTCATCTTATGTTGATAGATATGTCTTAGTTCCATGCATTGAGTTAAACAGCCGATTTTTCAAAATAGTCAATGGAAACCCCCAACCCATCAAGAAAATTCACCAAGAAAAAAAACCAATGATACCCGGATTCAAGAAGGAAGAAGAAAATGAAGTTTGGGGGATCATATGTTTTTGAGGAACTCAAAAAAAAAAAAAAAAAAAAAAGGAATGAAAAGAAAAGGCAAAGAGTGTAAAATGCAATGTAGAAGAATATTTAGGATAAGTTTTATCTGTATCTAACTCTCTTGAACAATTGTTCTTAGGGGTGTTTCAACAATTTAAAATTCTAATGCCATCTGGTATGGGAGTTGCTCAACCCAAAGTTCGCTAAGATGCTTAGAAAGCTCAAAAGTTGCAACATTGCATCATCCCTTAGTGGTAGCAAACTTGAAGAAATTCCCCAAGAAATTACAAGGTGAACAGGGGTACGCTTCAATTGAAGAAATCAAAGAGATATCCTAAATATGGGAAGCTTAGGGGGAGTTTATTAGGGAGAAACTATAAGAAGAAAGGGTAGAAGAGAAGAGAAAATAATTAGGAAAATCTTAACCTGTACCATCCTCACCGATTACCCAAGCCTAACAATATAAGCTCCAAAGACCGATTGATCTTGAAGGTTGAAATCATCTGGCATTAGTGAGATCAATATGAAAAACAAGCCTATGGAATTTGGAAGAAAAGGAAACAATCAAAATTAGAAGAACTTAGAGTTAAATGACTCGCATGAAAATGAGAAAGGAAACAAATCATTATTCAATAGCAGATCCAATGAGTATATTGTTTGTAAAACAATTTCAACATTTTAGTTTTTTGTATAGGCATAAAGAGTAGAAACCAACCTTAAACTCAGACTTCAAGCTAGATGCATTAAAATTTTGCATACCTTGTATTGTACTAAATTGAATGCCACTCAAAACAAACAAAATGTCCTTCTTGTTTCGAGGACAAACAATTCTTTTTTCTTGCTTCGAGGACAAGCAAAAATTTTAAGTCTGTGGGAGTTTGACGAAGCAAAGTCATCTATTTTAGTCCATTTTTCGCTTTGATTTTCATCTAGAATGAATAACACAGGTCAGAATATGAAGAAACCTAACAAATTGTTATTAGCAAAGAAGAGAGAAAGAAAGTAGTAATATAGTAATAAGGGTGAAAAGTAAGGCCGAATGGCAGAGCGTAAACTTAAACACCGCTGATTCTATTCATGCGCTGGTTTGTACAATAGATTCGAGGTCGCACACCAAGAGAATTGAAGGAATTTGATGCGTCGCGACAGTTAAGGGATCGATAAGTACCGGCGGCAAATCGCATTTAGAACGACGTCACACAAAGATCGAGGTCGCGACAAGAGTTGATGTCGCGATTGTGATAAGACGGTCATGACATCGGCTACCAGCTGAAAGCCCCATAGAACTAAGTTGGATGTCGCGACGTTGATCATAAGTTCGCTGGCATCGTGAAACCAGCGTGATGAAAGCCGGCGGAAATGAATCGCCACGACAAGAGGTCGGGTCACGAAGCATCAAACCATCAAGGAAGACTGCAGTTATGTCGGCGTCGCTGGCATGAGATCAAGTCGGCTACACAAGACCCGCCAGCTGAAGTGTCAAGTTTCATAAAGTGAGGTTCACAAGACATATCAATGTCGCGGACATCGAACTAATGCATCAAAGATGCAGAGCCATAAAGAGATGTCGCGACAAGATATTGATGTCGCGACAACATGAGCGACGAGTTGAAGCCTACGGTTCCTTAAGATGATGTCGCTGACTGTAGATCGATGTCGCCGACATCCAAGACACGCTTGAAGACTGCGCATGACTTCGAGTCAAGTCGCGACAAGACATCATCGCCGCGACATCGGGGAGAGAACAATTGAAACCTCATAAAACGTGAGAAGATGTCGCTGACAAGATATTGATGTCACGACATCAAGAATGACCAAATCTAGGTTACATAGAGTAAGTTGGATGTCGCGACGTAGATTACGTCGCGACATCGATGATGTCACGACAAGGAAACCTGTCACTGAACAGCGACTGGCCCCTGATACCTAAAATCCACGCTTGTGCTGCTACTGGGATTAGGGCCCAATTGAGGAACCCTATAAATACGCAGCCTATCCAAATTCTATTAAAGCAAATTACGCCGCTGCACGAGAACCTGATAGTCAAGGCTCCATTTTTCTTAGTTTTCTTTTCTTTTCTTTTCTTTTCTTTTATTTTTCTTCAATGTTGATAGATTAGATTAGATTAGATTTATCTTTCTGGTTTTCTTTTTATTTCGAATTGATGTTATCGCTTGAGCTAAAGTCAATGTGCAGACCAATTTCTTTCAAATTACTACCCCGGAATGTCGTTCGTATAAATTCTCTGAATTCGCTTTTCCACTAAATGCGTGATTCTTATGATCAGAGAGGACGTCAGAGCGTAATTCGTAATTGAGGAACCTAGCTTCCATTGAGTAAATGTTATTAGTCAGAAATTATCTTTCCTGTAGTCGCTTCCAGCAGCTTGTGAATTTCAGTTTGTGAATTTACTTTCAGTTTTGGGTTAAATGTTTTCTGGATCTGAATATCGTCATACCCGCTTAAGATTTGCCATTTTGCTCGACGCCCCCCCCCCTTCTGAGGTCCTCTCGAAAGACACAGAAGACATTCCCGAGTTATGAACATTTCTCGGGGCGTATATTCACCGTTTATTTGAGATCTGCTGAGCTTTGTAAGTTTACTTAGATAAATCTTCTTCTTACTTGAAATCAAGAACGAGTTGAACGAGTTATCAATTTAAACAAGCAAAGAGTTCACTCTAATTCGGATAAAGGAGAATCAACCTCCAGTGTTAGCCGATCTAATCAAGGAGAGGGTGATCGTATTCTAATTTTCGAGGGAAGAGTAACCCTGAAGTCAGGAGTATCCTTGCTTGACCGATAACTTGGGAGCTAAGGCTTCATGTTCGTAAATGGGCAAGGAAGTATTGTAAAAGAAAATTACCCAGATTAAGGAAATCCTTTAGAAAGTGGAAGTTATTCATTCCCTGTATTCCGAGAGTAGAATCAGTCAAAATTAGATAATGAAATGTGGAGCAGAGATCCACCCGCATCGCTAAATGGACATTTTAAAAACCCGAAATGATTAAAATTTTACTTATGGTTAACTACGTGGAATTGATACTTCACTATAATGGGTGATTCTTGATGGTACCCAAAAGATAAATCCATCTGCTTCCATTTATTTTCTTTTCTATTAATTACTTTATTCTTTATCTTCACTTATTGGATCGTTCGGGGCTTATTTTCCTCTTGTTCGCTTAATTTTCCAAAGCACTTAATACCGGATCCTACTATCATTTTGTGTCTAAATAGTATGGAAATCTGAGTAGTCGTAGAAGATTTAAAATTTTTATGATCTCGATCGATATCCGGACTTAAATCCATTTTATTACTATTTAATTGCACTTATGCGTAATATCACTCAAACCAAATTTTTTGAAAATGATTTACCTGTTATTTTGTGTTTATATAGTATAATGTTAAAAGTTTTTGCGCTGCTTGCCGACTAGGGACAATAACCTTTGGTAATAGTGTCATAAATTTCCAGGCGTGTTTTGTCTTGCATCAGTTTTTGGCGCTCAGGCTGTCGACTAGACAATAGTCCTTTGGTAATAGTGTCATAAATTTGTACGGTGTGTTTCGGTCCGTTAACACGTAGTCACATGCTCTAGGGCATAAATACCTAGCCTGGGAAAAGAACCAAAAGTCCCCACTTCCAATCCCTGCCTCGCCAGCGAACACCCCCACTCTAGGCTGACCCCTTCGCCTGGGGCAACACCACCTTCGCCTAGCAAGACTCCATTCTCCTGAGACTCCAGGTCCCCACCAGGGCGAAGCTCACCACCTAGGCAAAGCGGTCTTCAAATAGAACCTCGAACAACCGACCATTTCAAGTGCCCGGCAGCAAAGGGAAAATAAACCAAGCAAGAAGAATTCTCACCCTTGAGCATAGAAGAAAGCCCAGCTTCGCGACACTCTCAAACCTGGAAACCTTGATTTCACAAACTCTTTCGCTAGATCCTAAGCGAAATCCTGTGTTTTCGTACCCACACACAATTTAATCGACAAGCGATGAACTTCTCTTCGTTTAAATTTCTAACGAATTCTCGAATCGAATACCTGAACTCCAGCAGATCTTTGATGGAAGCCTTTGGATATCCTCTTTCTTTCCTCTCTTCTCTGACGGGAACACAGTAGAAAAATGAGCCATTTTCCTGCCTTAATTCCCTTTTGTTCTAACTTAAGTTTGTTGATGAGCGCTCCACGCTGTGCCACGTGGTCCACCCCTCGTTCGGGTCCGATTTAGCTCGAATACTGCTTCTCAGCCAAGTTCAAATCATATTAAGGCAGAACTTAACTCGTTATTTCAACTTTTGAGACTGCAAAAATCTCTGCCCCGGGAGTCATCGGAGGCCCCCTACCCCAAAAAACATAGAATCCAACGCCCCATAATTCAATGAAATCCAACAGTGAGGTCCCTTTTGTCACCCAGATCTTGAAATTTCTAGGTTTTCAAACCCGTACTCAGCAACAAATTACTGCTTGGCCATTTTTAGAGTTTTGATTTTTCCCTGGGCCAGCCTATGTGCCTATCCTCAACTATGTCCGATGACTCATTGAAACTCTTCCTAAAATGTGAGTCGTAAACTTAGGATCCCATCCATACTATGATATACACTTCGCTGAATCGAAACAATTTCCCCATGCCGCATAACTTGCATAATTCCTCCAAAGTGAAGGTCATCCTCATAACCAAAAAGTGTGTCGACTTAGTAAGCCGGTCCATTATCACCCACACCGCGTTATGCCCTCGCGATGTTCGTTGTAAGTGAGTCACAAAATCCATTGCGATAGTTCGACTTCACCCGCCACCAAGGGCTGGAGTAACCCCCGCTGGCCGGGTGCTCAAATTTCTTTACTTGTCATTACATGAGAAATCAAATGAACAATCCCAACGTGTGTCTTCATCCCGATCCGCACACCGGGCAACGTAAGATCATGGCTATCTTCATGCCACTTGGATGAACAACAAAACAGGAACAATGAAACTCCCTAAGGATCTCCTCTCTTAGATATGTTGACTGGGGAACCACAACCCGTCCCCTATACCGAAGACTACCATCCGTGTGAATGGCCCAACATTCATAACTGTGATTCATCGTTCCTTACCCCATGGACAACATCTCATAATTCTATCCTTACCCATCACTTTACTCAAGAGGGGCTGTAGCCATCAAACTCCCCAAAGTACCCAAAGCCTGGTTCCTGTACTCACATTCTAGGAAGCCACACTAGCTAACACTGTGACTTCCCTACCGAGTACATTAGTTACCACATTTGCCTTTAATGGTGTAATGCAAAAATAAAGCTAGTCCTCCAGATACCCATCTCACCTGTATTGCCTCTGTTGTGTCCCGCTTATGTAAAAAAAATGTACTTCAAACTCTTGTGGTCTGAAAACACCTCAAACTACTCACTATATAGATAGTGGCGCTAATCCTTAGCGCAAAGACAGCTATTGCCACCTCATGTCATGTAGGGTAACTCTCCTTGTGGTTCTTTAACTGCCGAGAACCATAAGCTACTACCCCTCCCGATTAAATCAAACACATCAAAGTTCATCATTCCAGGCATCACAATACACTATATACCTCATTCCCTCTTATTCGAACTATCAAAATATGAGTTAAAGTAAAGGCTCCTCTTTAATTCTGTAGCTAGAATGCCTCACACGTTATTTCACTCAAACTTGACTCATTCCGGGTCAATCTCACAGCAGCAATTAACCCAGAGAAGTCCCACGAACCTCCTATAATACCCTGCCAATCCTAAAAAACTGCTTATCTCGAAGACTGACTTCCGTCTCTCCTAGCTCATAACTGCCTAAACCTTCTCCGGGTCCATGGATACACTCGAAGCAGATACCACATGCCCCAAGAATTTCACTCGGAAGCCAGAATTCACACCATCAATTTGGCACACAACTTATATCTCTCAAAACCTAGAGGGAGTAACCCCTATGCAATCCCTTATCTCTCTCCTCATATCGAGTATCAGATGTCGCCAATGAAGACCATCACTAGAAATTGATCTAGAGTAGGGTCAAATGCCCTATGCATGAGATCCATGAATGTTGCTGGAGCATTCGTCAATTCGAAAGGCATTACTATGAACTTGAAATGCCCATACCGCGTCCTAAACGTTGTCTTAGGGATATTTGCCTCCCTAACCCTCAATTGATGGTAACCGATGTAGAGATCTATCTTGGAGTAGACCCTGAGCCTTTCTTAGTTGATCAAACAAATCATCAATCCTTGGTAAAGGGTACTTATTCTTGATGTAACCTCTATTCCAACCTACCGTAGTCTATGACAGCCAAAAGGTCTTGTCCTTCTTCTGAAAATAACACTCCGAAAGCACCCCCAAGGTGAAGGCCTGGTTTAACAAACCTATCCAACAATTCTTGTAATTGGACCTTGAGTTCCTTCAACTCAACATGTGCCATTCTATGAGAAATCATAGAAATAGATGATGTACCAGGGTGCAACTTAATAGTGAAGTCTACATTCTTATGTGGAGGTAATCCCGGTAATTCGTCCAAAAAAAAGTCCTCATACTCACAAACCACTCGAGGTAGACCCAACCCCTATCTCACCTCGTCCCTCTAAGGTAAGGCTACTCAACCAACCCATCAACCTGCTCGCTCCATCTAGATTTGTACACCGGCTCTCGGGGTAAAGCACTGCTCTTATCCTCTCAAACATAACACAAACATCACCCAAAGGTGTAGGCACAACCCTCCTACGCATCACAATCTAACGATGCCCCAATGTGCTCGCAACCGCCCATCCTATGGATGACATCAAAACTCGACATGTCCATGACCCTAAGGTCCATAGTAATGTAATTCCCGAGATTTCTAAATCACAATCTCGACATATCTATCAAACCCTCAATTCTAGTTTCTAAGGGAGAACTCACATACAACTGCCTTCCCGTTTCAAACTCTAAGCCCAAATCTTTAACTTATCTTTAACACCCATCTCGGATGTTCCGTGTCATCTGTTATGATGCTCCTAAAAAATCGTGGGGTCTCGTTAGGTAGTCGTTTAACTTGTGAAATTTTACCTTAGATCATTGTGTATTTAAGCCTTGGTACTGTGACTGGTATTATTTATTTTCGTGGACACCAAAGTTACTCTAAGACTACTGGTCATGCTCTTCACTGATCCATTCATTCATACGGCTAAAATATGAGACTATTACACTTAGATACATACCAGAAGAGTTCGATCACGACCCTCTTCTTACCATTATTACATACCCGACTATACAATGGGTATACCAAAAGAATTTAACATAATTATTTTATATAAAATTATGTGCGAACTAGTTTTGTTTAGAACTTTTACAAAAGGATTTATCAAGGCCACATGTCGGCCTTCTTCATAATCACGGAAAGGGTGAGCCATGCCCAGTAGAGAATACCTTCTACAAGGGCTACTCCCCACCTAAGTGCACATGCAATGTTCACTCAACCTTTCACATTCACATTCTAACAAGAAGATGCCAACTCTGTATGGAATCCTACATGCCATGCCATGAAATGAGATGCAACTCATCATGTACCAAGCGCCTGAGTCCTCATCGACTCCCTCACACAATGCCTAAGCCCATGTGTGATAAACCGTCATTCTGGATGACATCCAATGATCATTTTTCAAAAACAAGTTTCATTTGTTTATAAACCAAAAGATTTTTGGATGATACATCACAATGATCATTTTATATTCAAAACTCATGCACATGGCTGGTATGGATTTTTGTGTCGCACCGTAGGTCTGGTGAAACCTAGACACTTTTACGGCCTTTCACCGCTGGGGACTATGTCTGTAAAACTCAGGAAAAAAAAAGAATAAATTCAATAAAGTTCATATGAAATATTTTGAACTTAAACTGGGAAGAAATCAAGTCGTTTCAGGGGTAAAACGAACCAAAAATGCACTGCGGTGCGAGGGACACATAAGGCACAATGTGAACCACACATTTAGAACTATAAATAGTCCTAAGGGATGAGACTTGGGGAGGAAGAAAAGAAATCATATTTTTCCGCAAGTGTTGATAGTGGAAGAGAGAGGGAGAAGAAGAAAGACTAAAGACTTTCCCTGTATCTACTGATTAATGCATCAGAATCTGGTCGGACCAAGAATTAAAGTTCGTCTACACGACGAGGGCTTTGCGTACATACTAAAAAGAAAGGATTTCACCAAAGGTTGAAAAGAGAGAATTTTGGGGAAATCAAGGGTTTCAGGTTAGTGATTAGTGCTCAAAAGGCACTCAACCCTATATTAGATAGGTTTCTGGAAAGTACTTTTTGATCACACCATGTCATATAAACCAATTGAAGCCAGCCATGTTACCTTAGCAACACTTATGCCACTCTGAGGGTGTTTTTGGTTGTTTTGTAGACTTTATACACATTTTGAACTTCAACCTCAATGCAAATGATCGATCATGAGGTTGGAATTTTAGTCTCAAATCCATCAACAAGCCCAAAAATCAATGGAAAAAACAAAGGAAAAGTAGAAATGAGATGCACTTACATGACGAGAGGAATGCACAGCAAAATACTCGCAACTGCTCGCAATCAATTAAGTAATCCTAGCGACTCGCAAACCTGCTCGCAAACAGTTCGCATCCAAGACACATCGCGAAATTCGCTTAGCCAACTCCGTGACTGCAATCAAGGAATTCGCTCACCGACACTCGCTAGCTTAGCGAACCAGCGAAGAAGGAATTCTCAACCTTGCCAAATTGCCACAACTACTGCCACCTCGCAAGACCCTTGCCAATTCACAAACATTGCCAAATTGCTAATTATTGCCAATTTCGCTAATTAGCGAAATTCTCCTTGTAGCTTAAAATGCATGCCTCACATGCTTTCTAAAATTAATGCAACCGCCTTCAAACTTGGTGAATTACTCTCCCTATCCTATAACTTAGCTTAGTTATTAGGGTTTTTGTATTTTTATACCTTGAGGAGTCCTATAAATACCCTCATGTTTTGTAATAAAAGGAGGAGGTGGAGAGGGAAGAAAGAGGCTGTGATTCGTAAGTTTCTCATTTACGCTTTTGTAAATAAATTGTTTTATTTTTTAAGTTTTGCTTTTATTTTCTCTTCTCTCTCTTTCTTTCTCTTTTCTCTTTCACTTTCCTTGCTTGCCAAACACACCTCTTGAGGATGACAACTCAAGATAGCTATTAAGCTCTCCTTCCTCAGCAGGAAGGAAGCCAGTCGGCAGTTGGGGATTACATGTCGTCCTCATTTACTAAAAGCCACGGGTAGTGTACTATGGCCCCATCTCAGTAAACTCAGCTGCATAACATGGATGTTATTGTCTCACAATACTCCATGCTTAGATCCAGCTGTTTTCAGACGAGGTAATCGTGGCTCTTTAGATGGTCCTTACTTGCCTCTCGAGGTAGCATTTACACTGTTGGGGGTGGGTCTTCAAATTGTGGTTAAATACTGACTTTTATTGTTTCACAATACTCCATGCTTTTAGGATTCAAAGGTTCGTGAGAGATGCACCGTGATTCTTTAGATGGTCTTTACTTCAGTTTTAAAAAATGATAATGGAATGTTAGGGTTTTAAAACAAAAAGGGGCCGTGAATCGTATCCCGTGGTTGACTCAACAGAGGATAAAACCCGAGGACATGTGTTTGCCCCAATTGTCAAGTTATGACCTAAATCTTCAAAGTAAATTTCTTCATTGTTAATTTCCGCTTTTAACTTTCAAAGATTTACAATTTCCCCGTTTTTCAAACCATTCTGCTTTTTTTTGAATGAATTCCAAAGAGTCCAAATAGAAAGCCTTACCTTCATGCCTAATGAAAAACCATTTTACAAGAAAACCCATCCCCGTGTTCGACCCTAGACTCACTATACTGCAGTAGCTTGACTACGGCGCTGTAGGAGCTTAGGTATATAAACATTGTTGGATTTTAGCTCAAATCTTGGCACGTGGCACGACCAATGGCGCCGCTGTCTGGGATGGTGCCCCGACTACTAATGGTGTCAAGAGTACTTGTGATCCACATCACAAGCGAAGGTAACCTTTTACTCCTCTTGCATATCACGCAAAGAACGCGCCTAGCACTCCTGCTGACGCAGTCGCACCGATTCAAACTTTTTTAGTTAATTCCAAACATATTTTACCTCTTTTTGTTAGATTAGTTTTAATTTTCTTTAGCACTTTTTGTTGAAAGTTCTAATTGTTTGCCTCTACACTCAGGTAACAATCTGCATGCAACAACAAATGGGATGTAGACACTTTAGGTAGGCTTCTATAGGATTAGTACACAACCCGACCTAGCTAGTGAGGTTAGTGCACAAACCTGGACATACCATGGATCCCATACCCGAGGAACAACAGCAGCCAACCAGAACCCCTATGAATCCAAATGCATATAGAACCATGAGGGATCACATCCACCCTCCCTAGAGTTAAGGCCCCCATCCCGTATCATTCTCCTCACGATGATGTAGTAAATGGTGGCTTATATTTCGTACTCCTACTTCCCACATACCATGGTATGGAAAATGAAAATCCATACACCGTATAAGGGATTTGAGGAGGTTTGCACTACCTTCAAGGAAGGTATGATGGATATGGATTTGTCAAGCTAAAGGCATTTCCATTGACTCTAAAGTGACAAGGCAAGATAATGGCTCAACCTATCGAGGCCTAACCATAAGAAATTTGGCTTGAGCTGCAAGCTGAATTCTCGAAGAAGTTTTTCAAGACTATAAGACTAATAATTTGAAAAGTAAATTTATACTTTGCAAATTTCAGGATGCAGGAGAGATCTTTACCGTTGTTGGGAGAGATTTATGGAAACCATCAATGCATGTCCACACCATGGGTTTGACACCTGGATGCTAGTAAACCATTTCTATGATGGGATGTCCCCACCTATGAAACAACTCAGAGAACAATGTGTGGGGCAACTTTAAGTAAACACCCGACGAGGCTATAGACTTTCTTTTGACTTATAGCTGAAACCTAAAGGCATGGGATGAACCTCGCTCTAAGGGAGTGATGAAGGACTCGATACCTGCTACTGTGGGGAGACCATTCATACAATTTCAGGACACACCGATGAGAGAAAATTAATCATTTTGACTCCTAGATTGGATGAGATGGAAATGAAAATCAACATAATATTTACTCGCAAGTGAGTTGTCACCATCCCAACCTTCCTCGGCTACAAACCATCACCACATGGTCACTATGGGGAAAACTCCATTAAGAGAATGTCCAAATTTTGAATCAAGGTAATTTCACCAAATGAATGTTCCATTCGCAATCTATATTCAAAATCTGAAAAACCTACTCTAATCTACCAAGAAAGCCAAAACTATCTCCTATATACCAATAGATCAGCAAAGCAGCTTAGTCCCCACTTCCCAACAAAGAACAACCACTACCCCTTATCCTCTCGTCGAATTGTGCAATTTCAATCTAAGTAAGATGGTGGGCATAATGGCGTAAGAACATAAGGTACCGAATGTCCAAACTAATCAAAATATTGAAGCAGCATAAAGTTCACTTAATGTGAAACTATCCAATATGCACCTGGAATTCTCAAAATTGTCCAATCAGCGTACCGCAAAGTTTTAAAAGGAAAAGGGCCTTTCCAGGACAAAGAATATCAGAATACGGTGAATAAAATAAAGTCTAAATGAGGGTCACACAACTACTAGAACTGAGTGAAGTAAAGGCAGTTGTGACCTTGAGAAGTGGTAGAGAGTTGAAGACAAGAAGTATTGTAGTTAGTTGTCGCCCAGGTGAGAGGCTGAACCACTTCAAGAAGAACAGTCAGTTGTCAAGGAAGAAGTAAAGAGCCAAATACCCCCTCCATTTCCGCAAGCTCTACGAAAGAAAAAGAATCATGTTAACCAAGCAAATGTTGAAGTTTTATGCAAGTTAAGGTAAATATCCCTCTCCTCGACATGATCAAGGTGTCCCTACCTATGCAAAGTTTTGAAGGATCAGAGCACGGTAAAAGGAGTCTCGAATGTGAATAAAAAGGCCTTTTAACTCGGTGCGTTAGTGCTATTATCGGGAACAAGACTCAAGAAGTATATAAGGACCCGTGATGCCCTACAATCTCGTTGAATATTGAGGTACCAAGGTGGAGAAAGCCCTATTAGGACTGGGAGCTAGTGTGAACCTCATGCCACATTCTATGTACAAACGATTGGGGTTAGGAGAATTGAAACCTACTTCCATCACACTCGTCGATGGTTCATTAAACAAAAAGGGACCATTGAAGATGTTCTTATACAAAGTGGACAAATTTTATTATCCAAAGATTTCATCGTGCTTGGATACAGGTAACTGGGCCAAGTAGTAGGGACCCAATCATGTGCCAATCATTTTAGGAAGACCATTTCTGGCTACTTCAAATGCAATTATAAATTGCCGGAATGGAATCATGCAATTGACATTTGGTGACATGATATTGGAATTGAACATTTTCAATATGAATGACAACCCAAAATTGTTAGAACCTGAAAATCCTATAACTGATGAGGTTGTTTCAGTTGATCAGTGTGCAGGTATAACAGGTGCTCAGAAAATGCAAAGAGTGATTAGCCTTGGTGATGAAGGAGAATTGGTCTTGCCAACAACACCAATTGGTAAAGCCAATTGCTCAAATCCACAACCATTCCAGAGGAACAAATTCCAACTTATGGCCTCCCTAACATCATGGAGCTGCTGCCATCGCACGGGCTCGAGGAGATCATCCTCCTCAATCCCTTGAGTATTTCTGAACTCGAACTGTCTGTGTTTTCCAAAACCGACAATACCACAATTTTAATTTTTGTCATATATTAGTCAATTTTTGTCATTGTAGTTATTTTCTCAAATTTTTAACTTAGATAATTTTTATATAGTTTTTAGTATCGTATTGTGTATTATTGAAGACTGGTACTTATGTAAGTTAAAATATGAAGATATAATTAGCACATTGTGGTTTGATGTATCAGGATGTTAATGGCAACATTTAGCAATTTAATGGGAGATCCCACACATCACTATGTGTCAGGTAATCTGTCACTCGACATCCCGCCACCCGAGCCCACCGACTTCTCACCCGAGTCCCGATCACCGTCCCACGCTTGCAACGCCCGCTGATCGATCTTACTCACACTCTCTGTGACAGAACACTTTCATGACACGAGGCTGGGAGAGAGCTCAGCCTCCATGGGCCATCCCGCCTCGGGAAGCCGTGAGTGAGCCTTCACCACACGCGCACTAGGCTCCTGAGCCACCACCGCCAGAGCCTCAGCTCCCATTCCGTACCGCCTGGCCCCTGCATTAGGGACAGCCCCGACATCCGCTCAGTGGCCCATCTCTCAGCTTCTACCATCGAGCCCCGGGTCGTTGAGGGTATTCAGAAGTCCAAAGCAGCCTTCCGTAGAGATCTGGCCAGGTTTCAGAGAATTTCGCCTCGCATGTGTCGCACTTACATATTCAAAGTGAGTCCACCCTTTTCAAGATTTTATTTTAGGTATCAGATATGGTCCGTACGAGGGGTGGGTCCCGTGCTCGGCCTCGGGTGAGGTTTAGCACACCCGAGCCAAAGGTCGCAGCACCGCGATTTCACAGAAGACACCGCCCCCGAGGCCGCATTCGACGAGCCTCGATTCGTGACGCGCCAGACACGGATGACCCCCGGCCCCATCCCCAAGACTCGTGAGGAGAGCCAGGAGGGCCTGCCTTCCAAGCGGGCCGCACTCGGGCCCGGTGCGAAGTCATCATCTTCTAGACCGCCACCATCAATGGTCAGACAAGAAATGAGACGACACCTTCACCTCGGGTTTACATCACCTACCATGGATCGAGGCCCATGTTCGAGGGACACCCCATCTCGGAACGCAGACATACGTGAAATGACCATTTCGCCAGAGTCGTTCCGCCTTTTAATGCCTCGGATCGATGGCCAATTCAGATACTGTGAGAGCTCCATGCGAATGATCGAGAGGTATTCGCTCCTCCCATTCATGACTCCACGACAGTTCTACTACCCGAGAGTGGTCCGACAGTTCTACCACTCCATGACATCTCGGGATGCAGACGGTCCCCTGGAGATCCATTTCAGGATAGATGACCGTCGAGGTACTACCCAAATGTTATTTCGCAGCCTTGAGATTGCATACCGGGCCACAATGTCAGGGTTATAGAGATCGGGCTCCACTCCTCCCGCAGAGCGATGGTTAGAGCACCGGCCGGATGTTACAACCGGCCTAGCTTCTTTTATCTGAGGCAGCTCCGCCCCCCTCATATATGCTGCCTATCGACCATCCACATTACAAGACTGTGCTTATTCCTCCACAAAGATTAAGGTGCGCAGGGAGGGGCCTATCTTGGAGGCATTGTACCGGATCTCGGGCAATTTCTGGTTCAGCCCATCCGAGCTGGTGATTACTTCGCTCTTACAGTTTGAGGAGAAGGTCCACCGGAGAGACCTCATACGAGCAGAGAGCATACCACTACTTATTCCGAGGCTCCTTTCCTATGTTCTTGAGCAGATGGGATTTCCGGAGGAGCCTGGGATAGAGATGCGAGACAGCTGCCTACAGGTAGTAGCAGTGGACCGGATTATGACTATGCCCGTCCATTTCCATATACGCCTACGAGACCAGAGGAGGTACCTGGGTGAGGAGGTCGAGGACGCATTACATCGATCCACCCGCCTCCCACCGCAGGTACGCAGGGAGTTCCCACTCATATTTCAGATCGTTCACCACCATCTCCTCCACCCACTACTTCAGCCGCAGCCCCTACGCATACTCCCGGCCCCCTCATTCAAAGACACCGGGCCACCGAGTATACACATGTCACCGAGGAGACGGCCGGGATGATGGATGCGATCTCGCACACTAGCCCACTCAGTGTACCTAAAGATGTGCAAAGACATGGCCGTAGATTGCTCGAGCCGAGGCCACTTTGGGACAAGGCTATTCCATGCTTCACTGTATCATGACCCACCTGGGTCTTCCTCATGATCCTACCCCCGAGAGAGGAGCTCCCGCACTCATGCGTACCCTCATCGCCTCATTGGATATCTGGCGGCGGTGCGATGGCGCCTACCACCACGGCGATTGGTGGTTAGGTCTCTTTTGATTTATGTATAGTTTCAGCTTTATCAGCGCCTACTAATTTTGATTATGATTTTGTATTAGCCATAGTAGGCGGTGATATGTTTTGTGTAACTTTGTTATGCATGTATTAAGCCATTTTGGCTATATCAAAAGCTACTCAGTTTATATATATTCAGCTTTTTGCATATTATGTTTTGTGTCCACTATGTTTTCTCTTAAATTGGACAATTGAATTGCTTCAATTGGACAATTGAATTGCTACAAACTGGACAATTGAATTGCTTTAAGATGGATAATTGAATCATCATATTTGTCACCTATATGCTAAAACAAATTCCATGTTTGAAACAATTTGTGTTCGATCCCTTTGTTCCCGATATGTTCAACGAAATTTCCCCCTTTATGCTATGTCACCTGCGCACTTCAGGTGTTCAATAGGTTATCAAGATTGTATGCCTCCTTTAAACTTTACAAAACCGGCCTTGAGCATGTTGGCAACTTGAGATAAGAGTTTGAGTTACGCATTTGAAGACCAATGTTGTCTTCAAAGAAAGAAAAGAAAAAGAAAAGAAAAAAGCAGAAGAAAAGAAAAAGAAAGAAGAAAAAGAAAAATAAAGTCATGAATTTTTGCTGAAACCCGAGCAGTCAGGGTTGTATGGTAGCAACTTTGGCTTAGATGCCTAAGCGCGGTGGTAGGAGTCATCGATTTAGTGTTCGATTACATGGGTGGATAGGTGAAATTTAATGACTTGTGGATGCTTAATTTCGAAGTCATTCGAGTCCGGGGTGGCCTTTAGAGTTAGTGGTCATTGATCCTTTTGTGTGCCTAGCCTTAATTGGTTGGGAGTCATCGGTGGACCCAGATTACACGTGGACTTTGGTGAGAAGTCGGATTTTCCAAGCATTGCACCCTACGATGTAGATGAATAAAAAAGAAAAGAAAAGTGTAACTAGCCCTATCTAGGTTGTTCAACAACTTAAGGCCATGTCAGTGCTAGGTTGGGGGGAGGTGGTAATTTTGCAGTTTATTGGCTCAATCTGGATACAAAATGAACCATTAGACTTAGGTGGAAATCCAAGTTGAAAATCATGGAACTAGTGTTGTTCTAAAATTGTTCTCTTATGGATTTGAGTCTTTCATATAGGTTTTCATATTTTAATTTCAATGTTTCAGTTTAAAGTAATGTATATATGCATATCAACCTTTTTGAAATATCAACCTTTTTGAAACACAACCTTTTGAAAAATCACCACATGCATCTCAATTCCTTATTTTGCATTGCTAAGGGACTAACAGCACGTTTCGGTTGGGGTATGATTAGTGCTCCAAAAGTGCAATTTTGAACCACATATTAGATGAGTTTTTGGTACTTTTTGATCATTATCATGTCATATAAACCAATTGAAGTGCTCATGTTACCTTAGTAACACTTATGCCAATTTGAGGGTGTTTTTGGTTGTTTTTGTAGACTTTTATACACATTTGAACTTCAACCTCAATGCAAATGATCGATCATGAGGTTGGAATTTTAGTCTCGACCATCCATGAGCCCAAAAATCAATGGAAAAACAAAGGAAAGAAGTGGAAAATGAGATGCAGTTGAAAGTGTGCGTGAGGAATGCGAATAACTTAAACGAGGCAATTTCGCAGCACGTGTAATCAGTCGCAATCCTAATGATTTATGGCTGATCATAAGCAGGTTAAGCAATCTCGGCTTACACATTCTTGAAATTAAACTGTAGCACATATTAATTACGAAATTAAACTATGTTTGTAATTTAATGGCAAAAGCGAAATTTAGCTAACTAGCGAGTGCAACCTTGTAAATTCGCTACAACATTGCCAATTTAGCTAGACCATTGCCAATTCGCTAAGCCATTGCCAAATTAAGCTAATTATTGCCAATTTCGCTAATTAGCGGTGGTCTCACTGTGTACGTGCCTGATCATCTTTGTAATTAATGCAACCGCCTTCAAACGGTGAATTACTCTCTATTTTATAACTTAGCTTAGTTATTAGGGTTTTGAGTATTTTATACCTTGAGGGAGTCCTATAAATACCCTCATGTTTTTCTTGTAATAAAAGGAGGGAGGTGGAGAGGGAAGAAAGACAAGTTTTTGGTGATTTGTAAGTTTTCATTCTTTTGTAAATAAATTGTTTTATTTTAAGTTTTGCTTTTATTTTTCTCTTCTCTCTTCTTTCTCTTTTCTCTCTTTCACTTTCCCAGTGTAAACACACCTCTTGAGATGACAGCTCGAGATGCTTGGCTAAGCCTCATGGCTGAAGAGGAAGGAAGGCTAGCTTAGTGAGTGGGGCTTAAGCATCATTGTCCTCATTGCTAAAAGCTACGGGTAGTGTAATTATGGCCACTTATCTTCAAAACTCAGTTGCATAACATGGGATGTTATTGTCTTGGCCAATACTCTCCATGCTTTAGATCGATTAACTGTGTGACGGAGATGTATTTTAACTGAATGAATATACTTTTTCTGAAAGTGTTACATTGGGGTCTTTCAATTGGATAAAATCAACATTGACTTTTATGGCGACAAATACTCTCTGTATTTGCAGGATTCTTTGCTGGGGTGAAGTGCACAGCATGAATTCTTTAGATGGTCTTTACTTGCCTTAAAAAATGATAATGGAATGTTAGGGTTTTAACGAGGGCCGTGCTTCCGTCTGTGTTGGCTCAAGCAGAGAGATAAACACGAGACATGTTTGCCTAACACGTCAGAAGTTGGTGACCCTAAATCTTTAAAGTAAAATTCTTCATTGTTAATTTCGATTTTAACTTTCGGTATTTACAATTTCTGTTTTCAAACCATTCCACATTATTTTGAATGAATTCCAAAGTCCAAATAGAAAGCCTTACCTTCATGCCCTAATGCAAACCATTTTATGAAAGAAACCCATCCCGTGTTGACCTAGACCACTATACTGCAGTAACTGACTACGGCAGTTGTAGGAAACTTTCAGTATATAAATATTGTTGTTGATTTTAGCTCAACTCTTTGTAACCATGAAATCAGTTAGGAGACAACCATAGAAACAGCTGGTTTTGTGTATGCTACAGTTGAGTTCTTCCTACTTTTGGTTTTCCACTTGAGAATTGGTGCGTGTAAGGCAGATTTGGCCGTGTAGGGCTGGGGGCCTTTTGATCTATTATCCTTTTGGCTTGCTAGCCTTCTAGCACCTTTAACCTCACGGTCTACTAGCCTCACAGTGCGCTAGCCTTACGGCTTGCTAGCCTTCTGGCTTGCTGGCCTCCTTCGCCCTGCTGTATACGGCATGCTAGCCTCCTGCTAGCCTACTGCTAGCCTTCTGGCATGCTAGCCTCCCGCCAGCCTTCTACTTTGCCCCAGCCTCGCACTGGCCTTACGGCATGCTGGCCTTCTGCACTTCTAGCCTGCTAGCCTGGCCTTTTGGCCGTCTAGTCGTCTGGCCATTTGGCCATGTTGGGACTGATATGTGCCCTGTTGGTGGCCTAAGTAATGACTAGATTTTGGGGTCTGGAATGGTGGAATTTTTTCAAGGTGTTGTTGCTTGGCTTGGTGATATCATGCTTGTGTGTTATTTTATTGAATGTTAATATATGTGTGCTAATATATTAACGCTGAAGAAATGATGTTTGGAAATTATAAGCATGTGTTACAGGTGTCCAGAATGCGGGATGTATGCATGAATTAAAAATTTTCCATATCATTCATCATTATATGCAACATGACATAACTTCTTGATGGCATAATTGCATTCATGACAGAGCAGGGACATCGCATTAAATGGGTGTGTAGTGCATAGTTGATAATTGAAGCACTCGTTTGGTGTTGATTCGGTGGGCTCGATGAAATGGGACAACGTCTAACAGAGTCGCACGATTGATTAAAATGGTAAAGAAAATATGTGCCCGGTATCAGCAAGAAGGGATAGATCCTCCCTCGGGTGAAAAGCCTGCCAATTATGGTTAAACATAGTCCCCAGCGGTGAAAGGCCGTAAAAGTGTCTGGGTTTGCGGGCACAGTAATTCAGAACACTAAAATCCGCTACCCATACAAAGACGCATGATTTTGAACATAAAATGGACTTTAAATATAAAATGATCATTGTGATGTATCATCCAAAAAGCTTTTGGTTTACAAACTATTGAAATTTTGTTTTGAAAATGATCATTGGATGTCATCCAAAATGATGTTTTATCACACATGGGTTGAGGCATTGTGTGACGGAGTCGGTTGGGACTTGGGTTTGATGGAATCACTGAGGACTGTTTTATGGGACATGGTGAGTCACATCATTCATGGCATGTAGAATTCCATTCTAGGTTTATAATCTTGATTGAATGTGTTTTTTTTTTGTTGTGACAATTGTGTGCACTTAGGTTGGGAGTGGCACACGCGGGTTCACATTCTTGGGCATTGCTCACCCCTTCGTGGGACCCCCTTTCAGGTACATGGTTTACACTGGTGAACGACGATGAGATGAGGCCATGATTGTGAAGAAGGCCAACATGTGGCCTTGATAAAACTTTAATAAAGAATTTGTATAAAGGGTGAAATGAAATTCTTTTGGACTATTGCCAATATAGTTGGGTATGTAATTTTGGTAAGAGGGTCGTGATCGAACTCTTACGGATTGTATTTAAGTGTATTATTCTTATATTTTAGATTTAAATATGAATGAATGGGTCAGTGAGGCATGTCGAGATGGTCTTGGTAACTCGGTGTCCCACAGTAGTTAGTCATGATGCGGTACCAGACTTAGGTGCACAAAGACCCTAAGGTAGAAATTCCATGAGTTAACGGTTAGTCAGCAGGACCCCGGAGGGTGGGAGCATCATATCTTGGTATCGAGCATAAGTATCACAGGCCACCTGAGCTCGATGGGCATGGAGTGCAGGGCGTGCGGATTTGTGATAAGCTAAGGTATGCGAATTACTTGGAGCTCAATGTTCGATACAAGCATCACAATTTGGTATAGCTTGGTGTTAGGGCTTAGGTTTATGATTACCTAGTGCTCGGTATCTGATGCCAGCGTCACAGCTTGGTATTAAGGTCTAGGTATGTAATTACCTAGGAGTTTATAGATGGAGTTTGAACCCTTTGCAGCCATCTTGTATTCCATGGTTATTAACGATGTGTTTGCGCATTAGTGTTTAAAACAATTCGTAATATATATATATATATATATATATATATATATATATATATATATATATATATATATATATATATATATATATATATATATGGTATGATGTGTATAGGAAAAGGTGAACACTAAGTTAGAGAACATAACCTTAGGGGTTTGGGAAATAAAGGAACGTGATGGTTCAAGAACTGATGTTTGCTAGTGTTTGGCATTATGCACCACTAATGAAATAAGAAAATTAGATCTTAATTTGTGATTTGACATGTGTAGATGGAAAGTGGGGGCAGAGGACGTGAGAAGTCGTCACGAGCGATCTTGACCACCACTGTTTTTACCGATGAGCTTTTATAGAGGCTATGGGTGTTGCAGTCGCCACTTTTGCACAGGCTATTGCAACTGGGGGACAGGGAGGGTCGAGTAATCTCCAGAGGTTTAAGACACACCATCCTCCAACATTCATAGGAGGAGGGGATCAGATAGTGGCTGACAATTGGTTTCGACAGATCGAGAAAAATATTAGAGGCCATAGAGATCACCTCCGATGCCATAAAGATAAAAATTTAGCGACTTGTCCCAGTTAGGGAGATCCCAGTATGGTGGGATTAGGTCAAGGCCTCAAGGGACATAGAGGCAGTGACATCGGGAGACTTCCATGAGCTCTTCATGGGAAAATATTTTCGGGCAATTGCTAGACATGCAAAGGCCCAGGAGTTCCTAGAGCTAAAGCAAGGATGATGACAATGTTAGAGTACGTGGTTAAGTCCACCGAGTTAGCCCGTTTTGCTGATGACTATGTGACCACGTGGTGGCTAAGGTGAGAAAATTTAAGGATGGTCTGAAGTTGTCCATCTAGGGCAAGATTGTGGGATTTCTTCTACAAGATATGGACTCTATGGTTAGGATAGTTATGGCCATTGAGAGGGAGGTAAATGACGTAAAGAGCATTCGAGATGCAGGTGCTAGTGATAAGAGGAAGAAGAACCAGTCGTCTTCCTCTAGCTTGGGAAAGAAGCAGAGGACTTCGATTCCTTGAGGGTTTAGGGACGAGTGCGACCAGGACCAAGGCTAAGATTAATCATCTAAGATGGGAGGCATGAGGCTCCTAGCCATTCAGGGGAGAGAGTGTGTTTCTAGTGCCACCAGCCTGGACACTTGAGATGGGATTGCCAGGCAGGGATCCCGAGTTATGGGACACCATAGTCCGATCATCCCGATGGAAACCCTTCTGAGAAGCGGTTGTTCCTTCTTACTGACATGGGGCGGGAGCTCAGTATCAGTCCTAGGGTGTTGCACAAGAACCTAATAGCTATGAGCCGGACCACATGGGCCGGGGCATGGAGTGTCGAGGTTGGGGGACCGGGGAGAAGCTACAGGCCAGGACTTTGAGGACCCAGGGGTGTGTCTATGCCATTACACCCTGGTGGCGGCCGTCGTTCGAGTTATTGGTATGTTTCGGCTATCTTGCTAATAGGAAGATCTTGTTTGATTATGGTGCATCGCATTCATTCATTGTTGCATCATGTGTGAAAGAATTGGGCTTAAAGGTTGAGACCTTGGAAAAGTCGTTGCATGTAAGCTCTCCCCTAGGAACTAGGTTGAGTGTTGATTTGATATGTCGAGATTATGAGTTAGAGATCTCCGAGATTCTACTCATTGTGGACCTAAGGGTCATGGACATGTCTGGTTTGATGTCATCCGGATAGATCACCAGCACCGCACAACGAGTCATCATTGATCGTGATCATAGAGAGTTACCCGCCACACATAGTATGCTACAAGATGTTTGTGTTATGTTTCAAGGATAAGCACGATGCTTTACTCCTTAGGGCCATGTATCACTCTAGGTGGCACGCACTAATTAATAAATAACGACAACCTTACCTCAGGACGGCGCAGGTTGTATTTAGAAATTACCTCGAAAGGGGGCACAGAGATGCTTTCCCGATGAACTACCGAGATTACTCCGTGGGGAGGGATGTAGCTTCACTGCTGAGCCGAGCACCCCGGGTATATCGCCATTTTTATGACTTCCCCGGCATGATAGCGCCATAATCGGCGCCGGCAGTGGAACCCGCCAAGGTCTAGATACACAGAAACATTTTCGCATGCGTTTCATTATTTTTAAGCATCAACCTCAGGTGCCTCAGCCATGGCAAGAAAAAGGATAAGACCTTGACTGTGGCATTGGCTTAATTCACCGGGAGAAGAACAGGTTATGATCAAATTGATATCTCGTCGAGGATGACATTTATTTTGATCGCATAAGAGGGGGTGCAAAGTCACCAAGATAGATTCTGTATCCCTAAGTATTTATTGAAGTTGGGTGAGTTAGGAAATGTATCCTTAAGATAAATATCAGACGTGGTATGGGCATTTCTCTCGAGTTCACGCGGATTCGACCGACCAATGAGCCAACAGAATTTATGGATCTCATGCATAGGGTGTTCAAATTTCATTCTTAGAGACTCGCTTGTGTAATTTTGTTAATGGCTATCCTAATCTACCTAAGCTCGAGGAGGAGCATGAGGATCACTTATGGAGGATCGTCAGACCTCAAAGGAACACGCCACGCTGGCTCATAAGTACTGAGCATTGGCTACCGAGGTGGGATTCTTGGGACATGTATCAGTTTGGGTATCGACCCAGAGGTTAAGGCCCAAGTAGTTATGAGTTAGAGAAGATCAAGTCAGTCTTTAAGATGCGAGCTTCTTAGGAATAACAAGGTATTGCAGAGGTTCACATTGAGGAGTTCTCCCGATTAGCACTCTATGGTCAAAGTTATCTCGAAGGAGGTTAAGTTTGAGTGGAATGACTTGTGAGCGAGCATTTAGAAACTGGAAAACAGCTTACTTCTACTTCCATCCGATAGAGTCCCAAATGAGGGCGCACAAAGGTATTGCAGATGCGCTAAGACTAGACTGGATGTGTTGTTTTGATGAACCAGAGGGAACAGTTTGCCTTCGCAGCTGAAGAACAACAATGTAATGCCCCACGCTGACAGAAAGCAGGGTCATAGTATTTGCCTTAAAGATTTGGCACGCCACTATCTTATGGAAAGAACAGCCTATGGTATTCTCGGACCATAAAAATATGAAGTATATCTTTATTCAACTGGACCTCAACATGAGGCAACGCGATGGATGGAGACCGAGGACAGACCACTTTGCATTACCATCCCATGCAAATGTGGTGGTTAACCCACTACCTAAGTCACGGAGTACTGCCAGTGTAGCTTCCCGATGGGCATGTTCGAGGTTGTGGGACAGTTTGGACTATAGTACAATGATCAGGTTGAGGGTGTTTTGGGGAGTTTAATAGCTACACCTTCCCTATTGAGCTGAGTGATTGAGTCTCAGAGACAGGATACAAAGATATTGTCCATCTAGGACTGGGTACACCAGGTCACCTGATGACACAAGGTCAAGATGCAACTAGACAGTTCTCATTACAGGACGAAAGCTACGGCTTCTAATATGCGTATTTGAGAGAGGAGGGACCTTCAAGGAGTTCATCAAGCCTCGCTTTACTGGCAGGCATCTAGGTGGCACAAAGATGTATCACGATCCACGCCACCGCATATTGGAGCGGGATGAAGAAACACGAGAGATTTCATCCATGATGTCTCATGTCAACAAAAGACTGAAAATCAGAGGCGCGGATGGTTCCAGCTTTGGAGGTAGGTTAAGTGGAAGTGGAGCATGTCACAATGGATTTATGACCACTTCCATAGCATCACGAGATGTTGGCAGACGCAGCGGTGACAGCCGGATTGGCACTAAGTCACAAGACACTTTAGCCGGTATGATGACCGCCGGAGGAATTTCTGCAAAGTCGATATAAGAGAGATTGTCAAAGCCGGCAAGTGGAGGCGCCTCTATAGTATTTACAATCAGATCCTGTTTATGGCTCATTTTTAGAGAGTTTCAGTGGTTGGCGGAACACAAAGGATGGCGAGCATCGCTTCATCCTCGTGAGACGACGGCCGAGAACCATCCAGACTTTAGAGGACATGCTATAGTCATGTGCCTTGGATTTGAAGGGTTCCTAGGAAGAGCATTTCCCCTTAGTGGAATTCGCCTACAACAATAGTTATCGGGCAAGCATACAGATGGCACCCTATGAGGCACTCTATGGGAGGCCATGTCGATCTCCAGTTTGTTGGACGGAGGTGGGAGAGAGACCCTCCACAGGTCTGGATTTAGTTAAAGACACCTCCAAGAAGGTTGACTTGATACGGAAGCATCTCCTCACAGATCAGAGCCGACATAAGAGCTTTGCTGAAAGACGGCGACGACCTATAGAGTTTGAGGTGGGTGATCATGTCTTCTTAAAGGTAATGCCTAAGAGAGGAGTGGTCAGGTTCGGAAAGCGGGGAAATCTATCACTGAGGTATATCGGGCCCTTCAAGATACTCGAGAGGGTGGGTACAGTTGCTTACTAGTTGGATTTACCACCAAGTTTATCGAGTGTTCATGCGATATTCCATGTCTTCATGCTCCAGAAGTACACCCCAGATATGACTCATGTGGTGGATTGGGGGGAACTTGCGATTGATGTAGATGGAACCTTCGAGGAAGGACCTATGCATATCATGGATAGTCGGGATCAGGTTTTGTGAAGTAAGACCGTGAGGCTAGTAAAGGTGTTGTGGTAACACCGTGGAATAGAGAGGGCAACATGGGAACGTGAAGACACTATGCGTGCCAACTATCCCTTCTTGTTCGAGGAAGAAGGTATGTTTTTAGTCATTGATATTAAATGACTGTGGCATGTGCATGCGATTTATATGTTTGTGTGTGTGAATTTCGGGACGAAATTCTTTTATGGGGGGAAGAATGTAAAACCTGGGAAAAAAAGAATAAATTAAATAAAGTTCATACGAAATAATTTGAACTTAAATCGGGAAGAAATCAAGTCGTTTCAAGGGTAAAACGGACCAAAACGGAATTAAGTAAGTAAGGGCCATGTGGCAAAATGTGAGCCACTCCTTTAAGACTATAAATAGTCCTAAGGGGATGAGACTTGCAGAGGAAGAAAAGAAATCAGATTTTTCCGCAAGTGTTGACAATGGAAGGGAGAGGGAGAAGAAGGAAAGAATTATGTGGATTCTTCCTCAGATCTACTGAGATCCGCGCTTAGAACTGTTGACCAGAATTAAAGTTCGTCTACACGACGAGGGCTTTACGTACATACTAAAAAAGAGGGATTTCACCGAAGGTCCAATAGAGGGAATTTGGGGGAAATCAAGGGTTGTAGGTTTGGAGACCTTCACAAGGCTCCAACGGTTCTTGTATGCTCAAAGAGGTAGGGATTCTTCCTACTTTGGTTTATTTTCCACCCGAGGGCCATCTGGCCATGGTTGGCCGTGTAGGGCTGGGTGGTTGTGTCTCCACCTAAGGGCCTGGGCCCGCAAATTTTTGGCCTTCCTCGCCTCCCGCCTGCCAGCCTTCCTCGCCTCTCGCCTTCTAGCCTCTCCGGCCTTCCGCCATCTCGTTATCCGACCGTCCGTCGTCTGGTCGCGGTTAGGACTCATGTGCCCTATCGTGGCCCGAGCGACTTCCGCATTTTAAGGTCTAAAATGGTAAATTGTTTTCAAGGTGTTGTTGCTTGGCTTGGTGATATCATGCTTGTGTGCTATTGTATTGAATGTTAATATATGTGTGTTAATATATTGACACTGAAGAAATGATGTTTGGAAATTATAAGCATGTGTTACAATTATCCAAGATGCAGGATGTATGCATGAATTAAATTGTCCATATAGCATTCATCATTATATGTTTCATGACATAACTTGCAATTGGCATAATTGCATTGCATCTGCACAGGGACATCGCATTAAGTGGTGTGAGTGCATGGTTGATAAATCGACATTGCGTTTGGTGTTGATTAGGTGGGCTCAAGAATGGGACATCCAATAACGTAGTCGTATCGATTGATTAAAATGGTAAAGAAAATATGTGTTGGGTATCAGTAAGAAGGGATAGATCCTCTCTCGGGTGAAAAGCTTGCTAATTATGGTCAGACATCGTCCCCAACGGTGAAAGGCCGTTAAAGTGTCTGGGTTTGCAGAGCCCGTAGTGAGACACCAAAAATCCGCTACCCACACAAAGGCGCATGATTTTGAACATAAAATGGATTTTGAATATAAAATGATCATTGTGAATATCATCCAAAAATCTTTGTTTACAAAAAATTGAAATTTTGTTTTGAAAATGATCATTGGATATTATCAAGAATGATGTTTTATCACACATAGGCTGAGGCGTTGTGTGAGGGTGTCGGTTGGGACTCAAGTTTGATGGAATCGGTGAGGACTCATTACATGGAACATGGTGAGTCGCATCTCATTCATGGCATGTAGAATTCCATTCTAGGTTTGCATAATCTTGATTGGAATGTATATATATATATATTTTTTGGTGACATGACCATTGCATGTGCACTTAGGTGGGGAGTAGCCTCTGTAGGAGTTTACTTTACTAGGCATTGTTTACCCCATCGTGGGACCCCCTTTTAAGTACAGGGTCGACACCGGTGAACGACGCTAAGACGAGGCCATGATTGTGAAGAAGGCCGACATGTGGCCTTGATAAAACTTTTGTAAAAAGTATTTTGGATGAAAGATTTGTAATGAAATTCTTTTGGAGTATTGCCAATAGAGTCGGGTATGTAATTATGGTAAGAGGGTCATGATTGAACTCTTATGGACTGTATTTAAGTGTATTATTCTCATATTTTAGATTTAAAAATGAATGAATGGGTCCCGGTGAGGAGATGTATTTAGGTGGTGCAGAGTAACTCGGTGTCCACGAGTAGTTGGTACCGGTATGGTACCAAGACTTAGGTGCACAAAGACCTAAGGTAGAAATTCGCAGCTGATCTGCTAGTCAACTGACCCCTGAAATCGGGCATCACAATGTCTCGACCACACTACCAGGTCTTTCACCCGAGGGGGATCTATCCCTCTTTCCGACACCAGATACATTTTTCTTACCATTTTTTCAACCGTATGACTTATTAGATCGTTGTCCCAATCAACTACGTTTCAATCGAGATAAACACCAAACCTAATGTCAATTTACCAACCATGCACTCACACCCATTTAATGCGATGTCCACGTGCATATGCAATGCAAAATGCCACTGTATGAATGCTATATAAGACATTTACATACCATATTTTATACTCAGTATCATGGATAACCATATCAATTGTATATAATTTACATCTATCCATATCAATATATCAAAACACGCATATATCAATATAAATTATACAAGCCCCAACATGTCGCGACAACGAACAATCCATGCTACGTTGTAAAAATAGGTGACAACAGGCCCCAAACTCAGCCACAAACCAAGCCCTCGTAACTACACAAAACTGTTCACAAACAAGCCACACATGCAGACTACAACCAGCCACAAACGCTTAGAAAATTGTCTAATATAGCTCTTTGAAAAGAGTGTGAAACACCTAAATATTTGAGCACTAAATGGAATTAAATTTCATATGGTTAGATTCTAGACTCAAAGATCTTTCCATAGAGTACAAGA
This sequence comes from Tetrastigma voinierianum, assembly GCA_016808115.1. Lineage (NCBI taxonomy): Eukaryota > Viridiplantae > Streptophyta > Magnoliopsida > Vitales > Vitaceae > Tetrastigma > Tetrastigma voinierianum. Next base: position 56,441 of record JAEQBH010003421.1, read on the forward strand.
ACATGTAAATCGGAGTTCGAACGAGAAAGTTATGGCCATCCAAAGTTGAAGCTGTCGATTTCGCATTGGTGTGCGAGATTTTCCAGAACAGTCCTTGTATAATTGAATGCTACTTGGAACAACTTATAACATACTTCATGCCAAGTATCATAGATAATTATATCTACTGCATGTAATCCACCTCCACACTATCAAATATATATCTAACATGCATCATGGTAGTTTATAATATGCATAAATCATGTTCATGCTAATGCAATGACTTGCATCATTTACTCATAATGTACACCCATCATCATTAATAAGATTTCAGTCAGGCCATTTGGATTCTACAAGAAGGTTGTGGCATAATTGATGCTCACACATGGCCTCAACTTGGTCTTCACAAGATGCAAAAGTAGGCCATGCAATCATACAAAAAAATCAGCGCACAATCACGCCATGTAAAGCTATAAACAATTGTTCAAATTCTGGGACTACCCATCCATGGCCACGGCAGGCTGTACGTTCAGCCATGCCCAGGTTATAAACTAAGGCTACACATGGTCACCTAGAAATTTCCCCTCCTATTAGGATCACCAACACATATCACTAGATTCTGGCCGTGGCCACCTAGATTTCTAAAGCAAGTTGTGGCATACAAGATGCCCATAACATTAGTCCACACAAGGCCTAAAACTGCCTTAACACAACTCCTTAGAAAGGAAGTAAGCCAAAGGAGGAGGGTTCTTACCTCTTGTAGTGCTCCCAACCGACATTTCTTCTTCCCCTTTTTCTTTCCATTCCTTCTTCATTTCTCTTTCTTTCTTTCTTTTCTTTCTTTCTTCATTTCTTTCTTTTCTTCTTTTCCTCATTCCTTTCCTTTATGTTCTATTCCTTCTATGAATTGATCACATTTTTTCCATTTTATATAATTCTCTTTTCTTTTTTTTTTTCATTCTCCATTTTAGTGACACATGGTTTCCATGTGTCACCTTCACATCCATTCCACCTTCCCATGTGGTACAAGGGTGCCATGCATTTAGCCATGTGGAATTTTCCACCCACATGGAACCTTATTTATGGTCATGATGCCATGTGGCACTCCGCCACTTGTCACCTTGCCATTCATCCATTTCGCCTCAAAGGACGTGAAATTTCGTCTATCTCGGAATTCAATGAAATTCATCTGGGCAACTAGATTTCGCAAGATGAACTCAAAGGTGAGGTCCATTTTGTCATCCAAGATCTTGAAAATTTTCTAGGTTTTCAACCTATGCCGTAGTGGTAATCCACCACTTTTTCCATTCAAATTTACCCGGGTGTTCATATTATTCCCCCTTTAAAAGAATTTTGTCCTCGAAATTTACACACATGCAATCACATGCATATGCAATAGTCATTTTATTATCAAATGACTAAACAACGTACCTTCATCCTCAAATAAGAAGGGATAAGTAGCACGCATTGTGTCCTCACGTTCCCATGTTGCTTTCTCCACTCGTTAGTGCTACCACAACACCTTCATTAGTCTCATAGTTTTACGCCACAAACCCGGTCTCGCTTATCCATGATACGCGCACAACCGGTCCCTCCTCAAAGGTCTCATGTATCAACAATAAGTTCGCCCCAATCCACTACATGAGTTAGATCTCGAGTGTACTTCCGGAGCATGGAAACATGGAATACCTCATGAACATCGAGAACTTGACTTAAAGCCAACCTAAGAACCGACCTACCCTCTCGAGTATCTTAAAGGGCTCGATAAACCTTAGCGATAGCTTTCCTCGTTTTCCGAACCTAATCACTCATCTCTTAGGCATCACCTTCAGGAATACATGATCGCCCGCCTTAAACTCTAGAGGTTGTCACCACTCATCGACGTAGCTCTTCACCGCCTGAAATGTGAGAAGATGTTTCCATATCAAATCCACCTTCTCAGAGGTGTCTCTAACTAATTCCGGACCAGTGTTGGATCTCTCTCCTACCTCCATCCAACAAACCGGAGATCGACATGGCCTCCCATATAAAGCTTCATATGATGCCATCTGTATGCTTGCCTGGTAACTGTTGTTGTAGGCGAACTCTACCAAGGGAAAATGCTCTTCCCAACTGCCATTAAGATCTAGGACGCATGCTCGCATGTCTCCTGCACCAGATGGTCCTCCCCGATCGTCGCCCTGCCTATGGATGAAAAGCAAGGTTTCATCATCAACCGTGTTCTACGGATCTTTGGAAGTGGCTAAAGTGGGTCGTAAACCTGGGATCCTAGTCCGATATTATGGACATTGGCACCTAGCGTAAATCGGGATCCATCTATTGTGGTAGTTTATCTTGCATAATTCTTAATGTGAAGGTCATCCGCACAATAGAAAAATGTAAATTTACTTAGTGAACCAAATTCACTATCACCCACACAGCATCATGCTTTCGCGGTGTCCATGGTAAGTGAGTCACAAAATCCATCGTGATATGTTCCCACTTCCACTCGGCTACCTTAAATGGATAGAGTAGCCCTATTAGCCTCTAGTGCTCAACCTTAATCTATTGACATGTGAGGCATCGTCGAACGAAATACCCAACGTGTTTGTTCATCCCACCCAAGAATACTAGCGATGAAAGAACTACAACCCGCCTTGTATCAAGATTACCATCGCAGTATGACCCAACCTTCATCACCCAGATTGATCAAGATTTAGTCCTGGGATGAATATCTCTGTATCCTGTCCTTGGGATTCAATCACTCTTCTCAGTAGGGAAGGTGTAGCCACTAAACTCCCTAAAATACCTTGAGCCTGATCACTGTATTGTAGTCCAAATTGTCCAATAACCATATATCTGCACTTCTGAAGCCATACTCAACCAAGACTCTATGACTTCCGATCGAGTGCATCACCATCACATTTGCCTTGATAAAGTGGATGGTAATGCAAAGTGAAGTCATAATCCTCTGTGATACTCTTATCCACTAAGGCTGCCTCATGTCGAGGTCTTGTCGTAAAAATATATACTTCAGACTTTTGTGGTTCGAGAATACCTCGAACTGTTCACCATATAGATAGTGACACCAAATCTTCAAGGCAAAGGCTATGGCCTCTAACTCCATGTCATGTGTGGGATAATTCCGCTTGTGGTTCTTCAACTGCCGAGAACCATAAGCTACAACGCTCCCAGTCCTTCCTTAGATGCATCGTAGTACATTGTGTACATCTGTCCCCTTTCCGGGACTATCAGAATAGGCGCTGAAGTAAGCTTCATTTTCAATTCCTGGAATGCCCGCACGCACAAGTCATTCCACTTAAATCACCTCCTTCCGTGTCAACTTCATCATAGCCAGCCTAATCAAGAGAAGTCCTCAATGAACCTCATGTAATGCCTTGCCAATCCTAAGAAACTACGTATCTCGGAGACTGACTTCGGTTTCTTCCAACTCATAATTGCTTCGACCTTCTCTGGGTCCATTGATACACTCGAAGCTGACACTACATGTCCCAAGAATCTCAACTCATTAAGCTAAAACTCGCACTTACTGAACTTGGCATACAACTGATGTTCTCTGAGTGCTTGGAGAAAAATCCTTAAGTGATCCCCATGCTCCTCCTCCGACTTGGAGTATATCAAGATGTCGTCAACGAAGACTTGATTTGAAGCACGGAGGGTATCCTGAATCAACAAAATTTATACCTATTTTCTCCTACTGTCGTAGCATTGCTACTGCAATATAGTGGCTCTAGGGTCGAACATGGGGATGGGTTTTCTTTGCAGAAATTATTTGCAGTTAAGGCCAAAATGGTGAATTTGGTTTGGATTTCATGGTTTTGTAAAAACAGTGGAGTTTGATGGTTGAACTGGAAATAAAGTGAAGTAAAATATAAAAGAGAGCTCCTTGAAGCATCATACTACTGTCAGTTCAAAGGTAACTGAGGGGTTCTCAGCCTTTTCCTCACATCAGGGAGTGATGACCTATAGTCATTTCCCCAAACCTGATCTCATTTGGCTATATAAAAATTGGACCCCTAGTAATTTTCCTTTGAAAATAGGATTTACTAAGCATTAATACCTAAACATTAAAGACGATCCTCGACTCCATCTCTTCCAATGAGATCATAAATGGAAACTAATGAATCTTAGTGGATCTAGCAATAAGCATCCATTAAACCCTAAAAGATTGCCAAGTACTGATCATTCAAGATGCGTCCAAGGGATCTAAACCTAGGGTTACACAAAGGCAATGTGAACAACAAGGAATACCAAGGTGAAAACCATGAAAAACCTCCGCCTGCCTTAGGTAGGGATCCTCGCAGACCTAGTAGCCTTCTCCTTCAAGGAGGAAGGGTTTCTAGCCACTCATCCTCCGAGTTGTCATCCTCAGAGGATGTTTGGCTAGTGAGAAAGGGCGAGAAAGTGAGGGAAAAAAAGAGAAAATGAAAAAGAGCTGAACAAACAAACCTCGTGCTCCAAAAATCCAGACAAAGTAAAAGCTGCCCCATAAAGCAGAAGTTCGTCTGGGGCTTTTATAGCCAAGACCCCATTACAAATTACCAAAACAAATAACAAAATACTATTACGGTGGGCAAATTGGGAAGAAATCCAAAAGTGACAAGAAAAATCAAAATTCAAAGGATGAACAAGGTCGAATGGCAATTTCATAGCTGGGTCGCGAAATGAGAGATTTCACAAGACTCTCTTCTTATGCTCTTTCTGCTCCTCTCTTCTTCTGGTTTCTAAACTGCAGCTCTGAATTGAACTTGGATTCTCCATGGTTAAGCTGATTCAATAACTTTGGCATAAATAGCCTGCAAAACAACACACAAACTTGCCACAAATTTGGATTTAGCCATAAGTCCTTAACATGCCAATTGTTAATTAGGGCGACATTACTACACAAAAGTGCTCAAACTCGCACATTAAGGGTAAAAATAGCACTATTCGGGTAGTAATCACACTCTTAACCGACACGATTGCTAGTCCCTTAGCAATGAAGCAAGGAATAGCAATCAAAGCAAGACGAAAGCTATAAATATATCTACACAAAAATGGTTTTCAAAATCATTGAAGTGATAAACCCAACTCGCAAGTTATCAAAGCCCTGTCCAATGACCATCTCAGGAAGAGTGTGTGCTATGCAAAACCAAGTATTAAAACATTGTCAACTCCTAGAGAACCAACCTAACATCTTCCACAAAAACCTAAGTGTTAGCTTGATTAGTTTTCAAAAATAATATGTCAAACTATCCTCTCCCCCCAACCTAGCTTTTGTCTAAACCTAGCGCACCAACCAACCTTACAGATTGGGGACCCACTTTTATTCCACAACTCCTTTTTTTTTGTTGTAGGGGTGCAATGCTGATGGTATCTAACTCAAAAATGTCCATGTAACGGGGGTCCACCGATGACTCCCAACCAATAAAGACTTAGGGCATCAAGTCATAAGGATCTCTCAACCACTAACTCTTCAGGTTTTGCCCTGGACTTTAATGAGCTAGAAACTCCAGCACCTACAATTTGCTGAACTCTGCCTATTCACCCATGTAACGAGCATGAAATCAGTGGCTCCCAACCAATTGGTTTAGTAGGCACCGGCTTAAAGACTTTCTCCATATACCCTGACCGTGTCAGTTTCAAGACAAAGTGTCACAATTATTATTATTATTAATTTTCTTTTTCTTTTTCTTTTTCTTTTCTCTTTTTCTTTTCTCTTTTTCTTTCTTTTTTTTTTTTTTGAAAGACACATTGGCCTTTTATTCAGGTTCGAATTAAAGGTGGTCAAAAGTATTCAACCTACTTGTAGGGTATAGGAGGCAAGGTAGTTTTGTAAGAATCGAGAAATTTAATTTCTTTAAAAAGGGCAAAATCGTAATTTCGGACATAAAATTGTTATTTCTGCTAAAAACTGAATTTATTCTAGATCTCTGATGATGAAACTGATTTCACCGTTTGGAATCGTCTCACAAAATCTACTTAGCACGTAAAATTTTGGTCAATTCCGAGACGTAAATTTACATACATTTTTCGAGGCATCTGGTGTCAGAAACGATTTTCGATGCGACGAAATTCACATATAACAAGTAATCATGTTCCATAAGTGGCATGAGTAGAGAAATGATGAAAATGGAAGGCCGAGATAGAGCCAAATGTCAAAACTGGGAAAAGAGGGACATAAACGCTATTTTTAGAAAGTTTAAGTCACTAAATGACAAAAATTGAATAGTGCTCTTCTCCTCTCACCTGAAATAAAGCAAAACGTGAAAGCAGGAGGAGGAGGTTGCAGAATAGAAAAATGGAGTTTCTTTTAGTGTGAGAAGGTTTGACTTCTCTCTAAAAATACGGGCGATCCGACTGGCTTACAGCTGGACAAGAAGGAAAGTTTCACGCGATAGGCTTCGCGTGGCAACAGGATGCAGAGGGTTTCCTCAAACCCGAGGCAGGGTTTCTTCCTACTAGGGTTTTATTCCCTCTTAAGTACTTTACGAATGTTTGGCAGAATGAGGCCGTGAGGGGTACGACGGCCCCAAACCTCGGGACTAAATTGATATGAATTTTTGAAACCTGAAGAGTAGCACTGTGGATCGCTTAATGCAGCATTGCTCTAAATAAATTGTGCTTTTGCATAATAAATCATGTATTTGTTGGAATGTAATTTAAATGGCTGAAATGCGGTTCACAAGGTGAACCGATGATTTGTGATTTGTCGAGAATAGTAAACGAGGGTTTCACTATTATCTAATAGTGTCTACAAAATATATTTTCGTGAAAACGGGTTTGGTCGAAAGTGATTCGTTGAATTGCTCGTGGTTTGGATTATTAGCCCAAGTGAGCTAATTTTGATGTTTGGAAATGATAATTACATGACATGATTGTGTGTGATTGACATTATGTGGATATGTGCATGTTTACATATTTGCATGTGATTAGATTGTATCAGAATTGGCATACATGCATTCATATGCACTGAACACCCTAGACTACGTGAGTGGAGTGCAATGAGATGAGTCTAGAGAAATTGGCTCTAGACGTTTAAAAATATTAATTATCGGAGAGTAGTCCAAATTAAAAATATCAATCGTCAGAGATATTCAATTAATATTCATCTGAGGGTAGTCCATTAAACAAATAATATATCAGACCGCCTGAGAAGGCCCACCTGATATATACATCGGAGGGTTGTCCACTAATAAAACAATAATTTCATACGAGGCCAGCGCAGTGGAGAGAGCCTGAGGACTCGAGACTGAGTTGTCAGTGTAAGACATTCAAGTAGGATCAGCGCATTTGCTTGAACGTATGTTTCTTGAACATCACTAAGACAGACTTAGGTGGAGAGTAGCCCATTTAAAGGCGATTCCACTATCGAAAGCATTAGCTCACCCCTGGCCGAGGGATATTATTTTACGTGCATGTGGAGCGTGCGAGGACTACTCGTCCACAGGGATTGCGATTGAAGAAAGCCGTCAGGCTTCTCGCTGGATGATATACATGTATTGAAATGTCTAATTTTAATATATGTACTGTATAAGAGGAAAATATTGTAACTCTTGTAACTATTTGGTATATAGTTGATTCATAGCTATATGTATTATGAGTATCGCTTAGGCCTAAGTGGTCTATTACTCATGATTGGATATATTGATATATCGATATATTGCAATCGCTTGTATTGTATAGAGTTTTGTATTTGGGTAGAGCTCCCGTACAAAGGAGAGACTCTCGCCCGATTGCGGAGAAATGCCTGGTCACCCGACATTCACGAGTGTTTCCGCGGTCGACGGTAGTCAACTGACTTCTGCTCAAGGCCACAATTTTTCAACCTATCAATGAAATTTAATGTGCACAAAGGTGTGGTTAGTTCGGTGTGGAATAAAAAGGTTGAATACAAGAATAATTTCAACGAAGTTATCAACTCAACTAAGCATAAATACAATTCTAACATCAATCATTGGAACAAAATTTCACTTCTCATATCGCGTCGCACATAAAAAGTTTTCTGAAAATCAGAAATTAAAGCATGAACTAGAAACTAAAAAAAAACATGCATTATATTGTAAAAAAAAAACTAACTAGCAAGCCATTCAACTAAACAAAACAAACTTGCTCAAAACATGAATTAACACTTCCTTCCTTAACTCACTCCAACCGAATTCTACATTGTCTCTTAATGTGGTTATGGAATGGAAAATGTAAGGGAGGAAGTGATAATCTTGATGAAATGTACCCGCTTTAGTTAGGTGACTCTTTGCAAGCTTTCCATCAAATGAGACCTTATTCACTCAATTTGGGTTTCAAATGAACAAGTTGGAGAAGAAAACAGGAAAAAAAGTGACCAGTTGAGGTGCACCTTGAAAATTACACCTTATCATAATTTCAAACTGTTCTTCTAGCCATATTTAGATTCTACACTCTCTAAGCTTTCCAACGATACCAAAATTACCCAAAACAGAGGTCGGATGAAAAAGTTATGGCAAAAGGAAAATAGGTGCACTCGAATCGCAAAATTCCTGGCGCAGAATTTTATTTTATTTTTTAAGACAAATATTTTTTGAGATAATTTTTCTTTTTCTTTTATTTTTTTTAAATATATATATATATATAATTTTTTTTATCAGACTGGCTTCCCGCGCATACAGTTTTGGCTTGTCATTTTCCCCTCGCGAAATGGTACAAAAGCTATAGTGATCCTCCGCGAATTTCGTAGCTTCACGAAAATTTGCTCGTGAATTTTTGTAGTGGTTTTTGCGAAATTTGATCGATATGCTGAATTCTCGTCAGATAATTTAAGGACAAACCTACAAAAATAAGCTAGGAAAAATAATAAAAAAATGCAGGAAAATGAAAATTGAGCTAAAAATAAAGATTAAATTAAAATTAGAGAAAATCTAAAGAGAAAAAATGAGTAAAGAAAATGTAAAATAAAATAAAACCAAAAAAACAAAAAGAGGAGTGGATTCTACAGTCTCAGGGAGACTGAGTCCACTCAACCCATCTTTTGCTTCTCGTCAGTGGTATCAGGAATTGGTGGTACCGAGAAGGATCAGGGCAAATATTTCTTCATCAAACTCTCCTATACTTCCATCGCCTCCTCTCGCAGCTGAGCACAATGTCCTTTTCCTCACCAGGCCAATCAGCAAACTTCTCCGATTCTTCTTCCTCTATGACCGCATGCTTGTCGCTTCACATGAAATATGTTGAGCCCAAATGTCGGCGTTGCCAAATGTAAGTCGCATGACGGCATTTTGACGTACAAAATGGTCTCCGAGTATGATAGGCACATAGTTAGCACCCACTGCCACTAGCTCAGTATCAAGAACAATGAAGTCTAACGGATAGTAGAATTTATCCACCTTCACCAAAACATCTTCAGCTATGCCTTTGGGAACTTTCACCGATCTATCTGCCAAAGATAAGGTGATGGTGGTAGGCTTTAATCCTCCCAAATTCCCAATCGCTTATAGACTCCACAGGTAACAGTTCACACCGCTCCCAAACTAATAGTGCTTTCACACAAGTTCCTCCAATGTTCACTAAAATGGTAGGGGACCCTGGATCCTTGTATTTCACCGGAGTTTTGCATTGAATGATGGCACTGACCTGTTCTGTTAGGAAGGCTTTCTTGTTAATGCACAACCCTCTTTTTACTGTGCACAAATCCTTTAAGAATTTGGCATATGCAGGGACTTATTTGATCATGTCCAAAGAAGGATCGACCTTCACTGGGCCTCAAAGACTTAAAATTCCAATAGTTGATGGCTTTCTGCCTTTTGCACGTTTTAGGAAATGCAGAGGGGGCATGCTCTTCTTCACTCGTGATCTTCTTGATTACAATTTTCCAGCCTGCCTTCCTCTTCTTCTTTAGCCTCTTCAATAGGTGTAGACACTGGTTGTTCAACCTGTTTACCACTTCTTAAAGTGATAATAGCCTTTACTTCATCTATCCTAGAGCAGTTCACCTGCAGAAGTATCTCATGGACTCTCGATCGGGGCTATGTTTAGGAAGCTGAATTTGCCCTTTTCCTGCACTTGCAACTGGTTAGTCAACCTGGAAATTGAACACTGCAGGTTGTAAAATTTTTGAGCCATTTCTGACTGGAGCCCATATATTTTGTTGTTCAGGGTGCTTTCCACAGTATCAATTATCTGGGTTGATTGCACATTGATTGCCTTCTACTCTTCCACAAAGTTGCCTACCACCTTGCTCAAATTTAGAATGGCCTACTCAATTGGGAATGTTGATCAGTGGGCTGTGTCTGGGACTAAGAGCCACAGTGTGGTCGTGCGCAGGCGGTACATATGGGCGGAGGCTTGCTTCAAGAGAGGTTCAATGGTTCCAATCGTGGCTGTAGGTGTTAAGCATAGGCATTTGTTGGTGGTTTGTATTGACCCACAACATTGGCTTGTTCAACGAATATGTCCTCATCAAGGAATATTAAGAATGTTCTCCCGACGCTTAGTAGATTAACAAACAGAAACAAATTCACAAGTACAAAAACTTCAACCACCTGCTCGCACCTCATGTTGATTTCTCATTTCTAGCTCCTCCAACCTTCTAGCTAAAGTTGACAATTTTGCCTTCACTTCCATGTCTTCCGAGAAGGAATACATGCCTCCCCTCGAGCTAGTTGCAGGCCTCATTCTCTCCACTTCTCTTGGGTTAGGTTAATCCCAAGCCTTGGAAGTCTCTGCCACATAGTTCAGGAAGTCCATAGCTTCTTCTGGATTCTTGCTCAAGAAGTCTCCTCCACACATTGTTTCCAACAATTGTTTCATGGCGGGAGACATTCCATCATAAAAATGGTTGACTAGAAGCCGTGTGTCAAAGCCATGGTGAGGACAGGCATTGAGGGTTTCCAAGTATCTTTCCCAGCATTGGTAGAATTTTTCATTTTCATGGGCTGCGAAAGTGTAGATTTGCCTCTTCAGACTGTTAGTTCTGTGTGTGGAAAAAAACTTCTTTAAAAACTCAGCCTGCTTCTCGGTTCAGTTCCGAATGGTCCTTTGCCTTAGAGAGTTGAGCCAAATCTTGGCTTTATCCTTCAAAGTCAAAGGAAAATTTTTAGCCTCATTAAGTCCAAATTGGTAGCATTCTCTTTGAAGGTGTTGCAGACTTCCTCAAATTCCCTGATATGCGAATAGGGGTTCTCACTCTCTATACCATGGAAAGTGGGGGGTAGTGGCACAATGTAGGGTCTGACAATCATGTCCTTGGTAGGAGGCACAATGCATGAGGGTACACTCACTCGTGGAGGATGTATGTGATCCCTCATGGACCCATATGCATTGAGGTTCCTCTGCATTCCCTGCTGGCTTTGTTGTTCCTTAAGTGGGGGTTCCATTTGGTTCATGTTTGAGATCACTACAGCTTCTGGTTCCTGTGGGAGACTGACCTTGACTAACCTGCCTCCAAAATTCCTTATCCACTGGAACATGCACTCCTGCTGGAAAACAGGGCAACACCAAACAAGAAAAAAAAAGAAAAACAATTCCACCTAAAAGGGGTAATGTTAGCTAAAAAAAAAAAAGCAGTGAAACAAAATTAACGAACTAACAGAAAGATGCTAAATAGAAAAAAAAAAGTAAATTCACCAGATCTTGTGATGAGGATTACAAGTGTTAGTTATGTTGTCATTTGCACTTAGGCACCATCCCTGGCAACGACCCCATTTGATTTGATTGCGGTAGGGTGTTCAAGAATCAACAAAATTTATACCTATTTCCTCCTACTGTCGTAGCATTGCTTGTCTGAGTATAATTGGCTCTGAGAGATTACATTTCCTGAGGATGGGTTTTCTTCGCACAAATGATTTGTAGTTAAGGCTAAAATGGTGAATTTGGTTTGGATTTCAGGGTTTTGTAAAAACAGTGGAGTTTGATGGATGAACAGGAAATAAAGTGAAATAAAATAATGACTATAAAAATTGGACCCCTAGTAATTTTCCTTTTGAAAATAGGATTTACTAAGCATTAATGGCCTCAAACATTAAAGACGTATCCTCTTGACCCATCTTCCAATGACTCATAAATGGCAACTAATGAATCTCAATGGATCTAGCAATAAGCATCCATTGTTCCTGACAAATCTGATAAAGCTCGCGTGTGAGCTTGAAGTTGCGAGCACCACTTGGTCCAACATACCGAGTAACAAGTAAGTCTAAAGCTTCTTTGCTTAATATCGTATTTGCGAACTCATGACAATGGATGGAATAGATGTATTATGAAACCATGTGATGATCGATGGTGCCCTTTCGAATCCTCAATGATGGCATAGGTAGAATTGGTTTCTTTGTCCACTTGATGCAGAGAATAGGACGGTCACCGAGAGACATAAAGCCACGACTTGCGACCTTTGAGATAACTACATGGATTAAGACAAGGCAAAATTATCTCCATTAAAAATAACATGAATCGGAGCCAAATCTCATCACCTGGAATATCAAATTCCGTCGAAAAACGAACAACAAAAATGGAATCGGGGCTGAAAATAAGTCAAAATGCATACGGTGCATTTTCGATCAGCGGTCAACTGCGGCGTGGCGAAGTCGGGCTGCCACGGGCACGGGCACGAGCACGGGCACGGGCAATGGGCGTGGAAGGAAACAAGGATCCCAGCTGTGGTTTTTCGCGGAAAAAAAAGCAAATTGTGCCGGTGGCAAGCGGTGTGGTGTTCACCGGAAAATAAGTTACTTTCGTCGAGGCAAAGTAAGTCGATTCAAACAGCGAGGGCTACTAGAGTGGTGCAAAATCTGGGAGTTCGTCAAACTCAAGAGGTAGAAATTTTCCCACTTTGATTATTTCTAGCACAAAAAGTCGGGTTAATGACATAGAAGTTTTCTTAAGGCCGTGTGATTTAGTTTCAAGATTTTGGGGTAGATGATGGAAATTTTAGGACTAGTTCCGGCTAGTCCCAGACTATGTTGAGATTTGGGTTTTGATCCCGGCACTGATGTCTTTGGGTTTTGTGGTGTGTTTTGGTATCACAGTGATTCAGTGACGAATGGAACCAAAAAATAGTTCATAATCGTGAAGGGACCGAGAGGTGCCCTGTTTTTATGAATTAAAATTGGGGTCATTTTGTGTGTTGTTGCTTGATTAAATAACATGTTGTGTGTGAAAAGATCATGTCGACACTACAACAAATTTGGTCTATAGCCACATTACTAAGACAACGTTTTTTGTAAACATCACTTAAATGATATAAACCTGACATTTTAACTTAGCGATTCCATAAAAGTTATGTCTGAGAAAATTTTGTGATAATTTTTGCGATAATTTAACAAATGGTGCAATAGAGCAAATATTAGCGACATCTTTTGCGACATTTTAACAAACTTTGTTATGTTTGTGACATATAACCAACAATTAAATAAATTGTAGCTCCAAATTTATTTGTGCCAACGTTTTTAGCAATACATATTTATATGTCGATAATTTTTTATGACATTTCAATGATGTTTTATAAAGCGTTACTCTAAATTTATATTTGCGATAATGCATGGTGACTTTTTGTCAAAATGTTGCAATAGAAAAAAATGTTAGTGACATTGCTTGCGACAATTTAACAAACATTGCTATGTTTTATGACATATAACCCATAATTAAACAAAATGTAACTACAAATATATTTGTGCCAACGTTTTTAGCGATACTTGTATATATGTCGATAATTCATTATGACATTAAAATGTCATTTTATAAATCATAGCTATAGACTTACACTTTGCGATGCATATGGTGACTTTTCGACATAATATGTTACCATGAACAATGTTAGTGATATTACTTGTAGCAATTTAACAAACATTCTTAAAAATATGTCATAAATGTATTGGATTCAAATGTGAATTATTTATTTTACTAAAACAGAATGGTCTTAATGAACAAAAAAGTAATATTAAGTTAACTTTATGTTAATTTTAAAATATATATATATATATCCGATTAATTTAAATACCTATTAAATTACTTGTATTATATTGTCAAATAATTTATATGATTAAATTTTGTACTCATAAAAGGGATTGAATGGATTTAGAAAAAAATTGATTTTTCATCATTATGTAGTTTAAGATCCAACAGTAATCATCTATACTCCTAACGAGAAAACAAAATGACCAATATGTTTGTTTTGTCTTGGTTGTACGATATCATTGTATGGGTAGAGCAATAATATGTGATCTAAAAACACTCATTTATAAATGCATAAAGAGGTCTTAATTAATAACCATTTCATATATCAATACATGGGTGAATGAGATCACATTTTGAAAAAATGAGCCACCTTACGGATTTTGTTCATTCTCCTTTTGTTGGATCAAAATGGCATTGTCACGAGAAATGACATCAATAAATATTAATGGAATTATAAATTATATTATAAGATACACACATTCTAGATCTCAAATGTCTGATTCTACATTCTATATTTAATAACAAAACTATACTCTTAGCTTAGTAATGCATAACACAAAATAACAATCTATGATATTTTTCTTGCATCCAACATACTAAATTTATTTGAATTTAAGCTTGATGAGAGATATTTTACCAAAATTAACATATCCAAACATTCTATCTTTTACATAAATAATTAAAATGGGTCTTCCAAACAAATTTAGAAAGCAAAATCAATGACAGAAAAAAAAAATAATATGGTCCATTAGCTAAGTACAAGCATTCAACTTACTTCTTATACTTTAAACTCATATCTAACCTCTCAAAGGCTCATAAACCAATTGAAACTAGTAAATAAATAAGCATAAACATAAGATTATAAGAAGCACCATTGATGCACAATTGCATACACAGTAGAAATTGTCTTGCTTCACGATTGATTTTCATATACTCCTATTTTTCACATACTCACATTATTAAAATGATACTTATTAAGTCAAAGAAAAAAAAAGAAGCATTACTTCTAAAAAAAGATTGTTATTAAAAACGAGTTTTAAAGAACATATGCAAAATCTGGCATCACAACCCTACGATCTTGCGACTGCGCGTCCACTTGGCAGATACATACTTTTAATTCCCCAAAGTAGGCAGGGGCTTTTAAAGAATAATACTATTATTTAAAATATTATTAAAATAAAATACAAAAATAAATATATTTAAGATCTATGGCACTTAGGAAGTACATCAGCCTCCATGATATCGTGTTTTTTCAAGACACGATTTATAATGTAAAAAATTAGAGTCGTGTTTTGAAGGAGCTTAGTTTAAGTGTAAATTCTGAAATTGTGTTTCAAAACACGGGTACAATGTAAACACGAAGTCGTGTCTTCAAAACACGATTTCAGTGTAAAATTCTGAAGTCGTGTCTTCAAAACACGATTTCAGTGTAAAATTTTGAAGTCGTGTCTTCAAAACACGATTTCAATGTAAAATTATGAAGCCATGTTTTTAAATACATAATGTAGGTCGAAGTCGTGTTTTGAATACGATTTCAGTGTAAAATTCTGAAGTCGTGTTTTCAAAACACGTTCGGTCATAAGAGTCTGAAGTCGTGTCTTGGCTCACGATTTACGGTGTAAAGAATTGGAAGTCGTGTCTTCAAAACACGATTTTAATGTAAAATTCTGAAGTCGTGTTTTCAAAACACGATTTCAATGTAAAATTCTGAAGTCGTGTTTTGAAGACACGATTTCAGTGTAAAATCATTTTATTTTTATCGATTAAAAAAAATCTTTTTTTTTAATATATGCATATATGTGGTAGCTACTTCATACTTACGTGGCAAAATCTACCATAATTCCCTAAATATTCTTTTAACTCTAATATTTTTAAAATTAATTTTTAAAAATATTATTTTTTTAAAAAATCAAAGTTAGGCGCCACTTGGCATCACTACCGATATACGGGTAATTTTTGGTAGCCCACATCGAAATATTTAATATTCACCACGACTATCGCCCTTCCCCAAAATTTAAATGAATTTGCCGCCAACTGTCCTTCACTAGTGTGCTCTTTACTATCATTATTGTCCATCCTATTTTCTTTATTCTTTGATTTTCCTATCCTATTTTGAATTTTGAAACCACACAGTTCTCCATGCTTACGCTATTTCTTCTTCGATTATAAAGCGGAAACCCTAATTTTTGGACATGGATATGGATGATGATTTTCAGCTATTCTCACCTTTAGAACAATCCTCTTCTCCAGGTTCATGATAGGAAGCTAAAGCGTGAAGTAGTAGTATTTCTTCGGACCAGATGTTATCGCTAAACCCCGGTGAGTAGACCTTTCGCCTCCTCAGAAGTCCACAGAGTCAAATGGGAGCCCTTGCGGTTGAAGCTTGAAAAGGTATTGGATGCAGTTTGCCGGAGGATTGAGATCGGAGGGGGAAAATGGAGAAGATCCGGGTGGGGAGCAGGGAGAAGAAATTGGAGACAGGAAGGTCGGTAAGTCATTTGCAGTGGGGACACTTGAAGAATCATTGCAATTTAACCTTGGTCGTGAATTGAATTATAGATTTGATGAAGATCGGCCGAGTACTAAGAGAGTTTTGGAATTTGGGGGAGATGGGGAAGATCCAAGTGGAGAGATGCGAGAAGAAACGAGAGATTTGAGGATGGGTGAACACGAGAGGAAGCGGAGCAGGTCGGAGGACTTGGGCCCCGAAAGAGTGCAAGAGGAAGAGAGAGGCTTGAGTGTTGGATGATGGAAGGCGATCATATGCCTACGAGATAAGAATGACAAAAGGTACTTAGTGGTACCATTATTATAGATTGCTTTAGGATTTCGTTTTCGGTTGCTGATTTGTTGTTCTTGTGCTTTGGCGGGGAAAGAAAAAGCTGATCTTGGGATAACACATGTTGAAGCTTGCGGGACGTTGCGAGGTATGTATGTGATTGATATTCGGATACCAAATTTATTTAATTGGTCAAATCTTTCATCCCAACTGCTCAAGTTTGGCTACCAAAATTCGTTTTTACCCCTTTGCACTATTGGGGTTGTGTTATATTAGATCATGTACTTGCTCACCATTTTGGTTAATTTGATCAGCCTCGTTTATTTCAGGATCTCCGTTTTCATGTAATTTTATTTGTCTAATAAATTTGCTTGTGCTTTCTCATGGCTTGAGAGACAAGAATGCGCTTTCAAACTAGCAAAACCTGTACAAAAACCCATATCTCAAATCTTGGAGAAGATCGCAAAAGGAAGCTAGAAGTGTTAAAGAGGTGGCTTTCTTCTTCCCGTTTTCAAATCTGCTATTCATGTCTCAAAATATTTGTTGACTTATTTAAGTTATTTTCATTTGTGGCAGAATTGTCAACCTGAACAATAATTTTTCTATTGCTGAGGAAAATAGTTTGTTGAGAGAGATTGCAGTTACCCATGATTATGAAAATGTGCCCAAAGATACGAGAGAGGAACATGAATTCACAAAATTGCTGAAGGAGAGCGGTTCGCATCACGTGATGTGGCTAAATGCTTATGGATTTGATAAATCTGTAAATCACTCCAGTCAAGAAAATACTCCTATTTATATGGTAAATTTAATTTGCTCTCAGCTATAAGAGACCAGATATATTACATGGTAGAAACAAGGATGCATAAAAGGGTATCTTGACCCATGTAAATAGTGTGGGTGATGCATTTATTGAAACTCAAGACCATGGTAACTACTATTTCTTTGCTATTAGTACTCATGCACAGAGATCAAACATTTTGCATGTGCGTATAACGGGTTAGCTATAAGTACATTCCATGTCATTCACAGAAAAGATGGTTTTTCTTTTTTCTTTTGTTTTTCTAGGTAGTTTGAAAGGTTTGTGAATGCGGGGAAGATAGCGGGTTGTAGTTCATGCTCAGACTGATTTTCCTTACATAACTTCTGTTTGATTCTAATTATAGGACTCAAAAGAGAATCCTAAGCATGCGTTTCGAGCTCCTATTGATGACACACAGGTTTGCATCACTTCAGCGAGTCATAATGGATTGTTGATGCGTGGGAATGTATCTTAACTACATAACATCCTTTTGCATTGTGTAGGATTTGTTTAGGGCTTCCCAAACAAGTGATGTGGTGATGACACTACCAAATGAACAGCCCAGCAGTGCTCTTGAAGAAGTTCTGGAACCATCCTTACTTGCAATGAACTTAAAACTTGATTCTGCTCCTGCTTATGATGTGTAAGTGTTTTAAAACTTTCTTTATTCTGTAGTTTGGGGATTTCATGATTTGTTCTTCTATTGGTTCATACCTTACTAGTTCATTACATATTCCATAACCACTCAACAGGATTGAGCTGCTAGGGCTCTTACCGTTTTGTTTATTTGCAAATAAGTTCTCAGTCTCATATGCCACCAAGAGTTGGTTCTTCTTTCTCGTCCCCTAAATCAGCAGCTAAGTTTTCTTCCCTGGGTTTCCGAATATTTTTTTTCCCATTAGCACCTACTCTTCTTTGTTTGGTCAACTTTGAAGTTGAGAATTGCGAAGAACAATTTTTAATTGTTAAATAGAGGAGTAGGCTACTTATCATCGAGAATACGGAGATAGATAAATTGTGATTTCAATCTTCTGGTAATGACAAATCAAGAGGTTGGTGATTATGTTTACTTATTGTTTAGGGCTTGCGTGTTTCTGGTTAAATTGTTTCACTTCTCGTAAACTTTCCATTTACAATTAATCAGTGTTTCCTTTACCCAGTTCTTCCGATGAAGAGGACAATGATAAGGAGAATATTGATCCTGATCTCCATAGACCAACTGAATTGCCTTCATCTCCAAAAGGTGATCCTGTCAAAGCTTTTGTTGATGATGAAGCTAAGGAGGAAGATGATAGTGACAATGACCTATTCCGATTCCAAGAAAATGAAGAAGATGAGGATAATGGAGAATCTCAGGAAGTTAACGATATAATAGAAACTGAATATGAAGAAAAACCAATTGATGGTGAAAAGCGCAATCAACTTCATCAGCAGTGGCTTAAGCAACAGGATGCAGCTGGAACAAACAATATTTTGCAGAGATTGAAATATGGTCTGGAACAAAGAGAAACAACCATGCTTGAAGGAGAAGATGATGACGATGAGGAAGAAGACGATGAAGAGGAGGAAGAGTTAGGTGATGAAACACATGAAGGTCTAGGTCAAGCAAATCTTGTCCGGATGAATTCAAGAAAAATAAAACAAATGATTCCTCAAATGTTTACTGATAAGGATGATGGGTATGTATCATCTGATTACAATTTCTCTATTTCAATTAATATAAATATCGTATGGTATACATATCTTAATTACTTTAGACGTAGGTAAAGAGATTAATAATAATGATAAAAATGACAATTATATGCGTAAAAAATGATGATGAATAATGACATTTTAAATGTCTAATGCAATTGTTTATGACAAATTACTTATAACGACACTACTTGAGTATCACAAGCGTCGATAATAATATCATAATAAACCCGATATCAAACAATTGTAAGTATCAAAACATTATGCTTAAACTACAAATAAAATATATAATTGTTCTTGATATATTACAACATATATTAATGTTGTAATTATGAGTTGTTTTATCGACACTTAAAGCGTAAGTAGTACTATCGTAATAAACATATATGGCAACATTTGGAAGTATCAAAACATTATACTTGAGCGTCGCCACATATCATAGTAGATACATTTATGACACGTAAATAATCTTTGTAATTGCGAGTTGTTTTAGCAGCTATTTACAAGTATCGATAGTGACATCGTAAGGCGATATGGCGACAACTAAAAGTATCAAAACATTATGTTCAAACAACACTACCAAATGTCACCATCACAATATACAATGACGCATAATAATGTTGGCGAATGGATGACACAACGCCCAAAAATGTTAGAAGTCATACCATAATAAACTAATAGGGCGACATTTGGAGTAATCGTAACATTATACTTAGCGACACAACAACATGTCATTATAGCGATGTATTATGACACATATTAATTTCGTAATGACTTGGATTTAACAACACTTAAAAATGTCATAAAGTCTATCATAATAAACTGATATGGTGACACTTGGAAAATTTGGATTTTTAAGGTTTGGGTAAAAACAGTGGGTTGGTGGTTTGCAAACTGAAAAAAAATAAACTAAAATGTAAAATAGAACTCCTTGAAGTGTTAGGCCACTGGTTTAGGGTTTTAAGGTAACCACATGTCCCCGGGTATTTTTTCCTCGAGTTGGGGAGGATGACATATGAGTCATTTCGACCGGATCTTCATTAGCTTTAAAACTAAACCACATGATTTTCCTTGGCGAACATAGCATTTTAATGGGCATAAATGTCCTAACGGTGAAAACACATCTCTAAAACCCTACTCCACGATAACTAGGGGAGACAACTAAGCGAGCCTCAATGGATCTAGTGAAAGTATCCAATGAACCCAAAAAATCTTGCCAAATACACATTAAAGAGAGCATGCTTAAGAGATTTTAACTTTAAGTGAGAAGCGAACACAAACAACCATAAATACGCGCGTTAAAAAATGTGGGGAACTTGAGTTACCTCCACACCTTGAAGCCAATGTACCCGCCCTTCTTCTGCGAGTGAAGAGGTCTAGTCGAACATCATCCGAGTTGTCATCCGCAGGAGTGTTTGGCAACCGAGAAAATGGAAAAGAAAAGGAAAGAAAGTGGAAAAGGAAGTCATGGAAACCGCCTCCCGCTTCTCTATATCCGAAGTTAAGTCTATTGATTTGTACAAACTTAGACTTGCGATGTCAGCAAGGGAAGTTACAAAAACCAAAATCTAAGGTTATTACGTGGTAAAATGGAAAAACCAAAAGCAAAAGCAAACAGTGGTGTAGCGGAAAAGGTGAACGGGCAGCTATGAGAACAAAGGCCGAGCCGGGAACAAAGGCTCGCAGGAGAAGCTTCCGCAAAGGGTGTTTTTCTTAACATTTTGCTCTTCTTTCCTCTTGATCTTTGATCTGCAAATGTTGAGTTTGACTTGAATTCTTCGTGCTTGGATCGACTCAACAATTTTGGCATAATTAGCTCGCAAAAACTGTAAAATTTGCCACAAAATGCGATCATTAAAATAGTAGGGACCTTAATGTGCAAATCAGGTTAATTAGAATGATTAGTACACAAAAAGCACTCAAAACCTATAATAAATAGGGCTCAAAATAGAACTTTTTGGGCACTAATCACACTCCTCAACCCACACGTTAGTCCCTTAGCAATGAAAGAAAGAAAGAAAGAAAGAGCATATAACGATAACAAAATAATGTTCACAAAAATTATATTTCAAAAAGGTTGTGAATGAGTAATGCCTAACCCTAAGGAAAAATCATCAAAGTCGTGTCCAATAACTATCATGAGAGAATGAATGCCATACAAAATTGAGTGTCAAAAGAGCTTCCTTCTCGATGACTCAACTAGAAACTTCCACCAAAATCTAAGTGTTTATTTGATTAACTCGCAACAATAAACTCAAACTGCACTCTCCCCTCCCCCAACCTAGCTACAACCACGACCTAGCATGCTAACCAACCTAAATGATCGTGACCCACCTTATTCCACAATTCTTTTTATGCTAGGTGCAATGCCGAGGAATCGACCACCAAAAGTCCATGTGTAACGGGATCTACCGATGACTCCCAACCAATTAAGGTTTAGGGCACCAAGTCATATGACCTTTTCGACCACAAACTCTAATGTTTCACCCCGGGACTTCGAATGATTTCTAGACTCCAGCACCTACAACTTGCTAAATTCCACCCATCCACCCATGTAACGAACACTAAGTCCGTGACTCCCAACCAGCTGGGAAGCGTCTAGTGGCACCTAAGCCAGCTTCGCCATATACCCCCGTAATCGTGCCAGGTTTCGCAAAGCCGTTGCAATTTTATTCCTTTTCTTTCTTTTCTCATTCTTTCTTCTTTTCTTTTCTTTTTTTTTCATGTGGTCCTTAACCTATTAAAGGCTAATAATGAAACTAGGTAGGTTATGCAAAGCAAATGAGGCTGCACGCTTTTTCAGCCTATCATTGAAATCTAATGTGCTCGTGTGTGGCGACAAAGGTGGAAGAAAAAATGTCGAAATCAATAAGAATTAACTAATCATTCACTCAACCAAGCACGGAACCAATCTAACATCAATAGAATCGACAAAGCTTCAATTTTTCAAACCACAAAGTTGTGCAAAACCACAAAAAAATTTGATTACATAAAATGGGTCCGTATTTGAAAAAGTAAGTCATTTAGTATAACAAATTATAGAAAGGGAACCCAACAAGCCACTAAACATCACAAAATGAGCTTGAACAAAATAATAACAAAACATAAATACAAAAGCCACTTCCTTTGCTAACTCTCCCCCTAACCCAAACATCTCGGTGTCCGAAATGGGGCTTGGATTGGAAAATTAGAGAAGGAAATGTTACCTCCTTGATGAGATGTGATCATTACTGGATAGGAAATCTCGCAAAGCTTTCCATCGACACCTTTATTCAATTCAAGCCATTTCAAATAAACAAGTTAGGAGAAGAAAGAGAGGAAAAAAGTGACCAATTGACCATTTTAAAATTACACTTCATAATAATCTCAAAAAATGTTCTTTCTGGCCATTTGGATTCTACACTCTAAGCTCAACGGTACCAAGAACGCCTAAACTGAGTTCAGGATGAAAAAGTTATGAGCGAAACAAAATTAGAGGTCAAACTGCAAGACATGAAGACTTTCGCTGTTAATAAATTTCTCGCTAGCTGTAAAATTCTATGATTCTCAGCTTTGCGAAAAATTCCTCGCTTATATCTAATAGCGAAAATTTTTGATTTTTTTAATTTTTTTAATCAAATAAAAATAAAACTAATAAATAAAAAATAATAAATATATATATATATATATATATATATATATATATATATATATATATATATATATATATATATATATATATATATATATATATATATATATATAAAATAAAAACAATAATAATAAATTTTTTTGAAATAGCAAATAATATATATATATATATATATATATATATATATATATATATATATATATATATATATTTTATATATAAAAATATATATATATAAAATATAAAATAAAATAAAAATAAAACAAAAAGAAGCACCGTGCACTATTTCGTCCTGTAGTGGAGGCACTGCTGTTTCAAGAGAATCAGGCATTTCAAGCAATAGTTTAAATGCATCTTTTCTAGCGAAATCTTCATTTTCGGGTCGCCACAGATTTTCGCTGTTAAATAAATTCTCGCTAGCTAGCTTGTGGCCTCCATACATAGCGAATTCGCATTTCGCTAGATCATAAATTTTCGCTTATAATTGCGTAAAATCAACAAAATTTATATACACCTGTTCTACTATCGCCGTAGTCAAGCTACCGCAAAGATAAATGTCTGGGGTATTGGTCTAACACGGATGGGTTTTCATCCTAAGAATGATACGCATGAGTGCAAGAAGGTAAGACTTATTTGAATTTTTTGGATTGGTTTCAAAACAAAGGGAAGTAGTTGAAAATCGAAATTGTAAAACTGAAATGAAGTGTGAAAAGTTAACTTTGAAGATTTAGGTCACTAACTTGTGTTAGGCAACAAGTGTCCTCGGGTTTTATCCTCTCGTGTTATGACAAGCAACCAGAACCCTGCATAACCGGATCTATGTTGAACTAGCAAACCTCACCCTTGAAATCAACTCCTATTTGAGTCAAACACAGTAATATTTGATCTACGCTCCTTTGATCGCTTCTTGAAACCCTAACATTCAATATCTCGAGGCTCAGTACTACATCTATAGAACCAATGTTGCATCTAGCATTAAGTATGCACTGTATCCTAAAGCATGGAGAGTATTGACCAAATCAATAACATTCAATGCTATTCAACCCTAATTTGAGAAGATGAGGACCATAAATACAGTACCTGTGACTTTCAAGACAAGAGTGACAACACGATATGCCCTGCACCACCGCTAGCTTCCTTCCTCTTCAAAGAAAGGGAGGTTTAGCTACATCTTCTTGAGTTGTCATCCTCAAGAGGGTGTGTTTATGACAAGAAAGTAAGAGAAAGAGGAGAGAGAAGAGAGTGAAATAAACCCTAACTAAATACGACTTTATTTACAAAATGAAACTTACAAAATTTCTTTCTCCCCCAAATTCTTGCTTCCTAAAATCCTCTCCATTGATTACAAAAAAAAGGAAGGGTTTATATAGGCCACCTCAATACATGAAAATACCAAAAAACCTACAAATTTGGCTAAGTTAAAGGACAAGAGAGTAATACACCAAATTTGGAGTCGGTTAGCATTAAATACAAAAACATGACGAGGCAAGAATTCTCGCTAGGATTCAAGAATTTCGCTAGGTAGCGAAATCACTCATGCATAAATAAAATAGAAAATTTCACAAGGCTTCAATTTCGCTTAGCTTAGCTAAATTTATGTGAGTATGAATCATGAATTTCGCTTAAGAACAAGGCCTAGCGAACCGGGGTTTGGTCTAGCGAAATTTGGAGATTTCGCTAAGGTTGCGAAATTTTCGCTAAGGTTGCGAAATTTTCGCAATCCTAGCGAAAATTTTCGCAACTCTAGCGAAAATTCCAGGCTTTGTTGATCTCCACTGCATTTCATCCTGTCTTCAACTGCATCAATTTTTCTTCACTTTGCCTTCAGTTTTTCATTGATTCTTGGGCTGGTTGATGGCTGACACTTGAGTTCAAACTTCATGATTCATCATACATCCCTACATTGAACTTCTTAAAGTGCGCAAAACCCGCAAAACAACCAAAAATACTTCTAAACGGCAGATAGTGCTACTAAGAAGACTTGAACACTTCAATTGGTATAAATGACATGATTAATGCGCAAAAAGCACACCCCCCAACCGAAACGTTGCTAGTCCCTTAGCAATGCTAAAACAAAAAGGAGATGCATGTGGTGATTTTCAAAAAGGTTATGATTCAAAAGGTACATGTACATATAACATCATTTAAATGAAAATTTGACATCAAAGTTGTAAACTGATATGAAAGAACTAACCATACAAGAACAATTTAGGTCAATCTTGATCCACGATTCTCAACTTGAATTTCCACCTAAGGCTAATGGTTCTTATGAACTCGGATTACGCCAATAAATTGCAAAATTATTCCTCCCCCAACCTAGCATGACCGACATGCCTTTAAGCCGTTAACAACCTAGATAAGGATAGTTACGCACCTCTTTCTTTATTCAACTACACTGTAGGATGCACAAGCTTAAAATTGCCTTACCAAAGTCCGTAACGGGATTCACCGATGACTCTGCAACCAATTAAGATTTAGGGCATCGTCAAAGGATCACCGACCACTAACTCCAAAGGCTTCAATTCCCTGATCCGAATGACTTCAAAATTACACCTACAAATCGTTAGGATTCTACCTATCCACCCATGTAACAACACTAAATCGGACTCCTCTAACCAATTAAGGCTTAGGCATCAAGTCAAAGGCTACTATATACCCCTGATCGTGCTCTGCTCTTCAAGGCAAACCACTTAATTTTATTTTTCTTTTCTTCTTTCTTTTTCTTTTCATTTTGCTTTTCTTTCTTTCCTTTTGGAAGACAACATTGGTCTTCAAATATGGGTAAATACAAACTTATCCTAGGTTGCCAACATGTTTAAGGCCTGGCTATGCAAAGTTTAAAGGAGGTAAACAAATTCACAAACTTATTGAAACAACTGAGTGCAAAGGTGTGAATTAGCATAAGGGAGGAATTTCAAGTCGAAAGATGTTGAACTGTGGTTACCAAAAATCGTTTCAGCATGGAATTTGTTCTAGCATATAGGTGACAAATAATGACTAATTTTCCAACATGAAGCAATTCAATTCAACCACTTGCTAAATTCAATTGTTCAATTGAAGAGAAAACATTTACACCGGTAAAGGCACAAACATGATATGTACAAAAGTCAGATATATATAAACTAAATAGTTTCGATATAGCCAAAATGGCTAATACATGAATGTCAAGCTAAACATACAAAAGCATCACCGCCTACCATGGCTAATACAAAAATCCTAATCAAAACTCGCAGGCGCTTGATAGCGTCGATAACTATACAAAAATGCAGAGTCCCAACCACCTCACCGCGTGGGCGCGCGGTGGTGGCCCTGAAACTGCTTTATCACGCAGCCCAGAACACCCCAAAGAAGCGCGGCCGTGGTGGGCTCCCCGCCGACCAGAACATGAGGAAGACCCGTGGGTCATAATCCGTGTCGCGATGGAATGCACTGGCTATCCGATCCTCGGGCTGCCCGCAGAAATGCCAGTGATGCATAGCATCCATCACACCAATTTATCTCTCGAAACGGTACGATCAGATTCGCGAATGGTGTGGCCAATAGATGTGGGCCAGAGTATTCGCTGCACTGCTGATGTAGTCTCGTGGAGGAGGGGATGGAGGTGACATTCGTGGAACCGACTCAGAGACCGGGCTCAAAAGGTGTATGTCATCTCGTATGGTGGTCCTCAAATTTCCCGATCCGTACCTCCCGGGTCCTCGTGGTCGTAGCGGAAAGATACGGCATAGTCATCACCCCCACCGACATGATCAGGCATCAAACCTCATTCGATCCCGGCTCCTTCAACCGATATGCTCGGTGAACATGGCGTAGGAGTCTCTAAGATAAGTAGTGGAACGTCGTCAGTACTCAGTCCTTCCCGTGGACCTTCTCCTCAAATGTAGCAAGGAGGTCATCACCAACCGTGAGGACTGGAACCAATATCCTCCGAGATCCAGATAGAGCCTTCCAAGATGGCACCCTCCGCCGCACGTAATGCCGCAACGGAATAAGCTCGCCCCGAACAAATGGTCGACGCAGCGATACGAGGCTGAGCCGCTCCTCAGAAAATACCGGGTCCAACCGGTGTCTCGTCGCGTCAACCATCTCGGGCCATGAGGCTCGGTGGGCCTAATCAGAATTCCTCCTCGTGATTGGTCGGGCGTATACGCAGCCAAGAGTCGCCAAATATCGGCCGCCCGGCAATTCGCGGGCGCATCATCAATACCGGAACTAAGCTCACCGGAACCGATCCTTCTGCACGCCATCGAGCGGTAGAACCCATCACTACTCGTGGGTAGTACACGCCTGAGTCATGAGGGCAGCATACTCCTCGATCAACCTCATGGACTCGTGTATTTGGGATTAGCCCTCGTCATGGACGCCGTGAGTACGACCGATGGAACTGGCCACGATGGAGTCGTGATATTCCCGAACGGGTTCCTGACGAACAACGGGCCGCCGAACTTCGAGGCGCGCGATACCGAGGTGATGAAGTCGCCTCCCGCACAGATGTGACCGTGACGGCCGCGCCGAGAGGATGATGACTCGCTCGCCCGATGCGCGGGCTCCGCTGAGGGCCTCGGGCCTCCGAACTCTCCGAGGTATAGGATGGGCACGGGGTCCCATCCGTGTCCGATGCCTAATCCCCGAGGCCTCGACACGGCCTCGGGACCTGGGTGATGGCACCGGAGCTGGATCGGAGCCGGGGCCTCCTCTCGTGTGTACCGAATCCCCGGTCGAATACGGACCCACCCCGAAAGTACGAACCATATCCGACACGAAATAAAATACCGGAAAAAGGGCTCAACCCACCGCAAATGTACCGAGGCTCAGTAACTAAACCGAGGTTCGAAGACGCACCGAGGGCACCCTGGAATAGCGATGAACCAGGCTCACCTGGGCAACAAATTAAATCGGCCTTGACTAGCAAATAAGGGCTCAGAAAGACCGTATAAGCAAGGCAAGGCACCAAAGCCGAACCCGAGGGGCACTACCGTCTCGGGCAAGGAGGCTCACCGACGGCTCCGACAGAGGTGGCTCAGCCGGGTAGTCAGGCTTAGTGAGGTCAGACCGAGGTACGTGCAAGGGCTAGAGGCATTGTGGCGACGGCAGGCAATAAATCAAGGTCACTGCTGTGCATGAACTCCGGGCAAGAGCAAATGGCAGACTCGAGACCGGAAAGCTCGTGGAAGGCCGGCGACTGGACGGCATCTAAGAGAGATCGGGATGCAGAGCTATGAGCAAATACGCTAAGGCTTCACTGAGGCGAAGTGAAATGGCTTAAATGGACAACCTTCCACCGGTTTAAATAGGCTCGTTTCAGGGCACCAAGGGTCTCATTCCATTTTTCGCTACTACGACTCGCCATGCTAGCCTCTCGAAATCCAAAATTTTAAATTAAATATTACTACTATAAAAATTATTATTATAAAATTTACTATATGAACTATAAATAAAATTTAACAAACAATACTATAGTATATAAACAAAGTACTAAATATTAAAAATTACTAAATTAAAAAGTTTCATAAAAATAATTGAAATTAACTAAAATTTACCAACTTAAAACAAAAAGTGAAACATGGTGAACTAATCCGGGGTTTATGGAAACACCGAACCGCCTCATTCTCAAATTTACCTGCTGGGGTCAAGGAGAATAACTTCCCAACCCCCGCAGCAGTCCGGGCTGACTCCATGGTGTCAAGTGCCCAAATGCTGATCCCGCTCACCGACGGCTCTCGTGGGAATTGAGCAATATTTGCAAGCTGGTGTTGATGGCAAGACCAATATCTCCTCATCTCCATGGCTGATTACCTCTGCATTTCCCGACACCGTGTTTTCCCGCACACCAATTGAAACAACTTCATCGAAATTTGATTTTCGCTCTAACAAATTTTGCTTCGCTTAAATGGAAGATGTTTAACTCCAAGGTCATGTTACCAGTTGTTAATTACGACTTCATTCCAAGTAATTTATTATTGCATTGGCTGTGGCCATAAATGGTCTTCCTAAGATGATTGGTACATGAATGGGTTCACTTGCAATTGGCTCAGTGTCAAGCACCACAAAATCTACTGGATAGTAGAATTTGTCTATCTTCACTAAGACATCCTCAACTATCCCCTTAAGGATTTTCACCGATCTATCGGCCAATGATAGTGTGATGTTGGTAAGTTTAAGTTCACCTAAACCTAACTGCTTGTATACTGAATACGACATTAGATTCACACTGGCTCCTAAATCAAGCAATGACTTGTCTATGCAATTCACCATTATTGACTAAATTTGTGGGAGATCTGTGATCCTCAGAGCTTGACAGGTATTTGCTTGATTATGGCACCGGAGCATGTTCAAAGGAGAAATGCCTTTCTCAATGCCTAATCCCTTCTTGATTGTGCAAAGATCTTCAAAAAAATTTTGCATAAGCAGCACTTGTTTACTATGTCCAATAAAGGTATGTTAACCTTCACTTGCCTAAGACCTCTAAATGCCTCGTCACGAGATGCCTTCTTCTTACCTCTAAGTGCCAGGTGGAAACGGGAGGTGATATGCTGTGATTTCATTGAACTTCCTTTAGAGAATATTCGACTGAAATTCTTCTCCTTGCTTGATTCTTAATGTGCCTTGGCATAGGCTTCCATCAACTCCTTTCACTCCTCGTAATTATAGCCTTAACTTCATCCATTCCTCGAATTGTCGGATTTACCCCCACCTCAGAATTCCCTGCGATTTGGAACTGCTTGTGATGGAAACCCTCCTTTCTTGTACTCTAGCAACTTGTTGATCTTGGTGATTGAATACTGTAGGTTGTCAATTTTGCTGAGATTGCCTCAAGCCCATCTATTCTCTTATTCGTTGTACTTTCTACAAGATCAATCCAGGCTACCAGACATTGATTCCTTTTTTGTTCTCAACAAAGTTTCCCACCACCTTACTCTTCCAAATTTAATATAGCTTGTTCCACTGGAGAAGAGGATGATGGTTGTTAGATCAGGAGGGGGGTACCAAATCGAGGTTTGCACCTCAAAAGGGCTATAGGCAGGGGGTTGGTCTCATGGCAGCCAGTGATTCTCCAATTGAAACTTAGGTATTACCATGGAGCATCGATTGTCAGGGGCTTGTATTGTCCCACGTTGTTTGCACATTCTGACATCAAATCCTTCACTGCAGGGGCCATAGGACATGGTTCTACTGGGTGTACAGGGGGAATTGGAAATTATGCAAGGATTGACCTGTAGGAGTTTCAATACCGCATGCACCTCGGGAGCCGCGGCCTCAAGCTCCTCAACTTTCCTTGCCAGTGGTCAAACTTGGGCCTCTCATCTCTATTTCTTCTGGCAGTGCATACATCCCACCCCTTTGGTTGACTGGTGGTCTGATTCTTTCCATTTCTCTAGGGTTTGGCTCATCCCAACCCTTAGAAGTTTCAGCCACGTAATTTAAAAAATCCATGGCTTCGTCCGGATGCTTACTCAGAAAGTCTCCTCCACACATGGTTTCCAAAAAGTCGCCTCCCATGGCAGAGACATACCACCATAGAAGCGGGTTCACCAACATCCATGTATCAAACCCAAAGGATGTAGCAATCGATGGTTCCATAAATCGCTCCTACCGACTGTAAAATCTCTCACCATCCCGAGCTACAGCGGTGTAAATTTGTCTCTTCACCAGTGTCTTACGAGCACCGTTAAATTTCAGAATTCCTCGCCGTTAAATTCTGCCCAATTTCTAATGGTTCTAGCCCAATGAGTCGAGCCATATCTTGGCCTTGTCCTTTAGAGTCAATGAAATGCTTTCACTTTTAGCAACCATGTCCACGACCTTCCTTAAAGGTAGTGCAAACCTCCTCAAATCCTTAATATGAGCGTATGGATTTCATTTTCCATACCATGATACGTGGGAGAATAAATAAGGCCTCACCGCTACATCTTCACAGAGGAATGATACAAAGACGGGGCACTAACTCTAGGAGGGCAGATGTGATCCCCTCATGGTTCTATGTGCATTGATTCACGGGGTTCCCGGTTGACTTTGTTGTTCCTCGTACGGATCCATGGTATCAAGATGTAAATCGACTTCACCGACTAGTCAAAGCCAGGTACCGATTCTATGCAATCTACCCGATGTGTCTCTATCCCACTGTTGCATAAACACCTATTACAAAATTTATAGAGACAGCAAAAAGCACCAAAAAAGTTTGCAAAAAGGTAAAGATTAACTACAAGAATTAAATCGATCAGAAGGTGTCAAAGCAAGTAGCTATCGCAAAGTGAAGAAAACTGCGCTCCTCGCGAATCGAAAGTGACAAAAAGGGGTGTGGTATACCTAATTTGTGATGCTGATCACAAGTACACCTCTCAACTTTTACCATTCGTAGTTCGGGCACCATCCCTCGACAACGTGCGCCCACTTGGATTCAGCTACGCAGGTGATCCTAATCAACAAAATTTATATCCTATATTCTCCCACGCGTAGTCAAGCTACCGCAAAGATAAAGGGTCTAGGCCTAACACCTGGGATGGGTTTTCAGACAAATGATTTGAGTGAAGTCAAAATTGGTGAATTAAATTGATTTCTTTAAGGTTCGGGGTAAAAACAAAGGTCATGGTTTGCAAACTGAAAAGAAATAAACTAAAATGTAAAATAGAACTCCTTGAAGTGTTAGGCCACTGGTTTAGGGTTTTAAGGTAACCACATGTCCCCCGGTATTTTTTCCTCGAGTTGGGGAGGATGACATATAGTCATTTCCTCGAACTCGGATCTTTCATTTAGCTTTAAAACTAAACCTATGATTTTCCTTTGAAACATAGCATTTAAATGGGCATAAATGTCCCTAATAAGGAAAACACATTCTAAAACCCTACCCACGATAACTAGCAGAAGACAACTAACTGAGCCTCAGTGGATCTAGTGAAAGTATCCACTGAACCCAAAAAGTTTGCCAAATACACATTAAAGAGGGCATGCTTAAGAGATTTTAACCTAAGTGAGAAGCAGGAACACAAACAAACTATAAATACGTTGCTAGAAAAATGTGGGAAACTGTGAGTTACCTCCACACCCTAGCTAAATGCCCTTCCTCTTCATGAGAAGAGGTTCAGTCGTAACATCCCCTGAGAGCTGTCATCCTCAGAGTGAGAGTGTTTGGCAACCGAGAAAATGGAAAAGAAAAGAAAGAAAAAGTGGGAAAAGGAAGTCATGGGAAACCGCTCCCGCTTCTATATCCGAAGTCAGTCTATTGATTTGTACAAACTTAGACTTATATAGATGCCTGTAAGGGAAGTTACAAAAACAAATCGAAGGTTATTACAGGGGTAAAATGGAAAACCAAAAGCAAAAAGAAAACAGGTGTAGCGTGAAAAGCGTGAACTGCAGCAGGAGGAACAAATAATGAGCTGAATGTTGCTCGCAGGGAGAAGCTTCCAGCGGTGTTTTTCTTAACATTTGCTCTCTTTCCTTCCGATCTTTGATCCGCAATGTTGAGTTTGACTTGAATTCTTCGCGGCTTGGATCGACTCAACAATTTTGGCATACTAGCCTGTAAAACTCGCAAATTTGCCACAAAATGCGTATCATTAAAATAAGAGGGACCTTAATGTGCAAATCGGGTTAATTAGCATGATTAGTACACAAAAAGCACTCAAAACCTATAATAAATAGGGCTCAAAATAGCACTTTTTGGGCACTAATCAATATTACACATGTAGGTTTTTATATCATTATCACGGTCGTATCACTTCCATGTGTCATGTCTTTTACAAGTTTCAATTCATATCTTCTACACAGACATGTCGTATCATATTCAAACAAACTTATACATCTACATTGGCAATTCGGAACAATAAAGTCATATCAAATACATATAGGTCAAATTAGACTGATACAATCGCTTAATCTAATATTTAGCTATCGCTTATTAAATACTGTCAGCTGTCGCGACCAACTTCTACTCGACCCGCCAGGAATCCGCTTCTGAGCCCGGTTTACTCCAACATTTTCGCCATATCTTCTCAAAACATTTTGTTTGGTTTTATTAAATTTTCGCTTTCAAAGTGTCGCGACCGAATCCTTGACTAATTCTAATAGAATCCAAGCTCTGAGCCTGGTTTACTCCGACATTTTCACTATCTTCTCAAAACATTTTGTTTGGTTTTATTAAATTGCTTTCAAAGTGTCGCGACCGAATCCTCGACTAATTCTATTATGAATCCAAGCCTGAGATCGTTTACTCCGATATTTTCAATTATCTTCTCAAACATTTTGTTTGTGTTATTCCATTTTAGACTTTTTAATTACGCTGAAGACTTTTACATGGGCAAGCCCATAAACATTTACAATTAACAAAATGCATTTACAAATAATGCCTTTGTTATCCACATATACTCATGCTATTCATTTTCACATGCTTTCATTTACATCATTTATCATATCACAACATGTATTTTCAGCGCAATAATTCAATTCACACTAATTTATATGAGATTTAAGCATATACATAAAATCCCATTTACACTGTCAATGTTGGCTATTTCACTTTGGACTATCTCATCTACATTTATGACGGATTCCGTTTAATGAATCCCGCCCTTATTATCATCTCAGAATGTGCCCACACATTTTACACTGCTCCCCATCATGACAGATGCCGTTTGGTGCACCCCGACATGTGGTATCAATTATTCGGTCTCCCATCATGACAGATGTTGTTTGGTGCACCCCGACATGTGGTATCACTTATTCGGTCTCCCATCATGACGGATGCCGTTTGGTGCACCCCGACATGTGGTATTACTTATTCGGTCTCCCATCATGACGGATGCCGTTTGGCGCACCCCATTACGTGGTATCAATTAAATGCCACGCCATCATGACGGATGTCGATTGCGCATCTCGCCGCGGGACATTTGATACCGTGCCTTCGCGGAAGGATGCCACGGTGCATCCTGCCAAAGCGGTTATTCGATATATCAACCAATTCACATTTATGACGGATTCTGTTTAATGAATCCCGTCTTTATCATCATTCACATTCATTCGGTTTTCAAATATCACATTTCAATTCCATTTTCACTTTCGTATTTATATTTATGACGGATTCCGTTTGATGAATCCCAGCCCATCAATGCTCATATCTTTCATTCGGTTTTTCAATATCACATTTCAATTCCATATTTACTTTGTATTCATATTTATGACGGATTTCGCTTGATGAATCCCAGCCCTTATCATCGCTCACATTCATTTGGTTTTCAAATATTACATTTCATTCCATATTTACTGTGTGATTATCTTTCAAAGATATACTCAATCTATGTACTTATTTCATATACTCATTCACGTACTCATGTCATATACTCATTCATATACTCATTTCATATACTCATTCATATTTTCACTCACATACTCATTCATGTGCTCATTTCATATACTTATTCATGTGTACTCATTCATGTGCTCATTTCATATACTCATTCATGTATACTCATTCATGTGCTCATTTCATATACTCATTCATGTGCTCATTTCATATACTCATTCACATACATTTCCTATCATTTGTTATCTTTTTCTAGTTATATGTGATAATAATCATATATAACTTAACCACATTATGTGTTCATGACAAATTGCCTTCATGTTCATATTCATGTTTCAGTTCGGTTGCTTTTCCATATATCACATCTATGTTTCATGAACACATCTATACATATTGCATTTCTTGCTTCTCTATATCTACATCATTTCTTACACATGTATTCCAATTAACTTTAACCAAGGGATTAGTACACTTGGTGCAACAATTCAATTTTCAGACAAGACGTGGGCACCAAATGGCATTAAATAGCATATGGTTAAATTATAGACTCAATGAGCTTTCCATAGAGTCTAAGAATACCCATAATGGAGTCCTAACGAAGGAATTATGTTTCAAGTCAAAATAGTAAATCAGCAACTTGCAAAGACCAAGAAGAGCCACTAGCTTTGTCATTTTCGGGGGTTTTAACTCATTTGACACTGGTTCTTTATACTTTTTGAAGCTAAGGTGCTAAGGGTTCTTCTCCAACTAGAATCACCTAATTCGGAGTACCGAAACTCAAGATATGACCTAGACACCTGGGACTACTCTATGTTCAAAACAGAACCAGAATTTTGGCTTGAACATAGTCCCACTTTGAGTGAATTTATGGGCCACTTAAAATCAGAATTTGAAGGTAGCTATATCAGGATGTTTGGTTCTCCTTGAAGTCTAATTTAACCAGCCACTTGAATAACTCAAATCGGATAAGAAATGAGAAAGTTATGGCAAAAATACGAACACTGGTTAAAATAGAGCAAGAGGAACAAGACTGCTCCGCACTCCGTACTGCAGTATTGTGTCTCGGTTCCGAGGGCGCAAAGATCGGTACAGTCCAAAGGCGCACTTCGGTACAGTCTCCCAAATGCCCGTAATGTGTGTGTTTTCTTCCATTTTTCCATATGTTTGATACCCCAAATCAACTCAATACTTATATACACATCAAACACTCCAAATTCATCTATAATCTCAATTTTACTCAATTCATCTTCATTACATATCTTTCTTCAAAACTTTTCCATGAATTTATCCCAAACCATTCTAATATGGGTCATAAATCCCATACTTAAACCAACATATGATTAGTTAGGGTTTGTTCTAAACCCTAACTCAATTACTCAATTAAACCATGAATCCAACCTAAAAGGGAGGATTATAACATCTTGTGCCATTTAGAGTTTTACCAACCCTAATTTCAATACATCTTTGGTTAGGATGAAATCCTAACAAACCCTAGGTTTGGGGCAAGATAATAACCATACAATTGCATGGAAAACCATTCAAAACTTTAGAATTCCATATAGTTCCATACCTTTGGATCTTCTTAAACTCCTCACTGCTTCTGCTATTACTCTTCCTCTTCTCTTCTTCTTCCTCCCTTCCTCTCTCTTTAACTACGTTTTGGTCTCGAAATGAGACCAATTGCTCTTATCCCATTTTTTTGTTAAGGCCATGTTTGGAAAGTCATTTTTTTGGCTTATTTTCTCATTTTTTCTATTTAGCCCTTTAACTCATTATTATTTTCAATCTAACGTATTCAATTTCTATTTTGGCATACAATCTTATGAGATATTACCCTTAGGTCCTTCCATTCTCTTCTAATTTATATTCCATCTTTTTCTCAAATTTCATATTTTCATATAAACTTATTGTTTTATGCCTTTTATGTCCTCAAGTGGTAAAAGACCACTTTACCCTTGTCTTTCCCATTTATGACCACTAGATTATCAAATTAGTAAATTACATATTTACCCATTTGCTCTCTTATTAATTTCCGGTTCTATCGTTTTATTTCCGAAAAATTCCATTTATTTTTAATATACCTAAACTTAAGTCAAGCTAGGGTATATTTCGAAATTCTGAGAGGTCTGGGAGCTCCTCCTTGCTACTGCTAGTGAGTGTCTTTGTAGTTGAGTTTAGCCACGCTCCTTTGTGTTAAGCATCTGCTCTGCGGTGGTGCTGGTGGGATGGCCCGGTGCGGGAGTGAGCGTCACGAGTTGATTCTTCGTCGCGTTTTTTGTTCTTTGTTAATTCTTCCTGCAGTTTTTGAGCACTGTGCTTTCCTACACCTATGCCACTCAGGCAGACTTCTTCTGATTTCTGCTCCTCATCCTCTGCTTGCTTATCCTTGTTGCTCAAGTGAAAAATGTTGAGCTCCAATGTCATGTTTGCTAGAAGGTGGTACATGACTCCATTCGGCGGGTTGATTATGACATTAAGATGTGGCAAAATGGCCTCCCGATTATGATGGGCACTTGGTTAATGCCCTGCGCCGCGGCTGTATCAAGAACAAAATCCACAAGATAGTAAATTTATCTACTTTCACCAAGACATCGCAATTATTCCCTTTGGTATTTTCAGCGTCGATCAGCGAGGATAGGGTAATGTTAGTAGGCTGACTCTCCCAAACCTAACTGCTTGTACAGCGAGAGCCTTGGTAGTAGGTTGTGGCGACTCCACAATCCGCGGTGCCTTATTTAATGCGAGGATCCTCAATGTTGGTTGGGATTGTGGGATCACGGATCTTTATATTTCACTGGGTTTACCTTTGGATGATAGAAGTGACTTGTTGATCGGGAAGGCTTTCTTGTCGATACTTGACCCTTTCTTATTTGTGCCTGAGTCCTTTAGAAATTTAGCATAGGTTGGAACCTGTTTGATCATGTCAAGCAGTGGGATGTTCACCTATCCACGCCTCGGCACTTCCGGGATGCCTTCTTGCTTGAGCCTTCTTTTTGCCTCTCGGTGCTTGGGGAAATGGAGGAGGCATGCTTTTGCTAGCCGAATCCTCTTTAATGAATATGTGTTACGCTTACACTTTCCTCTTTTTCTGCGGTCTTTCTCGCGAGGTTTGGGCTGGCTTCTGCTCCAATTTCCTTAACATTCCTCAAGGTGATAATGGCCTAGACTTCATCCATTTTTGGTGCAGGCTCACTGGCATAGCTTAGTTCATGCACTCCCCTTGGATTGGCGATTAATGCGGGGAAGGGAGTCTCCACTGCTCCTACATTGTTGATTGGTCGGCTAACGATGGATGAAGCTGCGGGATATCAATTTTTCGATGGAGGCTTTGTGGAGCCCATCGATTCTTTTATTCATGGAGCTTTCTGCATTTTTTTTTTCTGTTCTTTGATTCAGCCCAGGCATTAATAGTTTTACGCTCTCTGCAAAATTCCCCACCACCTTGCTCAAATTCATGATAAGCTTGCTCGACGGGTGATGATGAGGTTGGTGGCTGGCTGGCTTTGATTCGTGCCACGATAGGGTGATCAGAAAGGAATCAACAATGTTGCCACCTAAAATTCCTCCCTCTTTGCAAGTAGCAAAGCTCTTTACTTGATATAAGCGATTCTAAGTCGAACTTCGGGGATGGGTTTTCTTTGTGCAGATGACTAACGTTGAAGTTGAAATGGTGAATTTAATTTTGATTTTGGGGTTTGATAAAAACAGGGGGGTGTAATGGTTGGCAAACTGAAATTTAAATAAAATAAAATGTAAAAGAAGTCTCCTTAAAGTGTCAGGCTACTGGATTTAGGTTCTAAAGGTCACTGAGAGGTTCTCGGGTCCATTTCCTCGCGTTGGGGAGGATGACATATAGTCATTTCCCAAACCGGATCTTCATTTAGCTTTAAAAACTAAACCCTAAAATTTCCATTTTGAAAATGGCATTCACTGGCCATTTATGTTCTCTGATCGATTCAAAAAAGTCTCCTTGATTTCACATTACAATGGGTAATAAATGAGTAACTAATAGAACATCCACAAGATCTAGTATTAATAAGCATCAAATGAGCATAAAAAGTTGCAGTCGCGACGCTCAACATGAATCGAAGGGATCTAAACCTACTGTTAAAAGGAGAACACAAACGGCTGCAGTGATTACCTGCGTGAAAAACAGAGGACCTCCAGTAGCCTAGATCCTACACCCAGCAGCCTTCCACTTCAAGGAGGGAAGGGTTTTAGCCAACCATCCTCCGAGTTGTCATCTTCGAAGGGTGTTTGGTTGCCCAGAAAATGGAAAAGAAAGGGAAAGAAAATGAAGCAGAGAAGAAGCGGGAAACTTGAAGCAGCTTCCCCAAAATTTATTAATGAAGTGATTGTTACAAACCTTGACTCTAGCTTATATACGGCTCGGAAGCGAGAAATTACAAAACAAAGCGAGCAAAGCTATTACAAATTGAGGAGGAAAAACCAAAAGCGGTCGTTTGGATAAAGCGAGAGGCGAGACAATTTTTTGCTATACGGTGATTTTACGCTATCATAGCGAGGGTCGATCATAGCGAAAATTGAATTTTCATATGCACGGTAATTTTAAGCTATGGTAGCGAAAATTCGGTGATAGCGAAATTTCGTGTGTTCCATTGGCTGCGTTCCATTGCTCCCTACTTCATTTTTTCTTCTATTTTTACGCTCTTCTTTCCTCTTGGTCTACGATCTATGATGTTGAGTTTGACTCTAATTCTTCATGTTTGGATCGAAGCTCAACAATGTTGGCATGATTGCTTCGCAAAAAGCGCAAATTTGCCACAAAATGCGATCGATAGAATATGGTAGGGACCTTAATGTGTAAATCGGGTTAATTAGAATGAATTAGTATCTAATATTTCAAGCACATAATAAATAGGGTTCAAAGTATAGCACTTTTGGGCACTAATCACACCCCAATTACATGCTGATCATAGCAATGAAAGAAGAAAGAAAGAAAGAGCATACAACGATAACAAAATAATATTCCGCAAAAAATTGTATTTAAGGTTGTGATAGTAATGCCTAACCCCTAAGTAGAATCATCAAAGCCGTTGCCCAATAACTATCATGAGAGAATGAATGCCATACAAAATTGAGTATTAAAGAGCCTCCTTGGTGAATCAACCAGAAACTCACCAAAAATCTAAGTGTTTATTTGATCAGCTCACGAGCAGTAAAGCTGTCAGCTAACGCTCTCCTCCCAACCTAGCTACTACCACGACATAGCATGCTAACCAACCTAAATAGATCAGGACCCATGATGAATACACATTTGAGTGATAATTATAAGAGAATCGAACACATTTAAACCACAATGTACTCACATTTGGCATAAGAACATGTACTTCTAATCTCTTACGTGTTTTTAGATTTGTGCGGAGTTTCGGGTTCCCAAAAGCGTAAGTGCACAGGAGGCAAGACTCGGAGAAAACCAATATGAAGTAATGTGGAGGTGGATGAGCAATTGGCCAGTCTCGGGAACTGACGAAGCAAGGAAAGCCTTAGGAGGACAAGTCCTACCGGTAGGACTTAAGTCTACCCGGTAGAACCTGAAAAATTGTGAGTGGACAAGTCCCTCTTAGGTAGCACTTCAATTTGCTGCAGAAAAGTGCGTCAGCCTTTCTATCAGATTAGATCTGATGGGTTGTTGTGAGCCTCTGGGTGTCAAAGATTATATGCGGGCTCTCGGGCAAATAAATGAGATCACTGAGACATAAAGTTCACCCTGAGTATTAAGATCTCTTCTCTAGTTTGATCTCTTAGTTCTTCTAATTCGGTTCTTTGAAATAATGGTTTTCTCCATCTTCTCGAGTGGTACTTTGTAGATCCGATTTGATTTCCTTTCTTTTTTTAGAAGTTTTCGGTTGAGAGTTTCACGTCTTTCGGCTAAAATATTTGTTACACTTTAAATCTTCGTA
Source organism: Tetrastigma voinierianum (assembly GCA_016808115.1). Lineage (NCBI taxonomy): Eukaryota > Viridiplantae > Streptophyta > Magnoliopsida > Vitales > Vitaceae > Tetrastigma > Tetrastigma voinierianum. The sequence continues at coordinate 96,446 of JAEQBH010003421.1, forward strand.
TTATATATTCCTCATTCCAGTTTTACAAGTTAACTTTGATTTCTTCATCCTGTTTTATGATTTAATTGTTCTTTAACTTTAATCATTCATATAGACCCCGCGGAGTTCTAAACCCGCTCTTTGCTGGGATCATACGGAAACTCACCGTCCAGGTAAAAGTCCCTCGATTCCTCTATTGATTTTTAAGCGGATTGTGTAATATTGATCCTTGTGTGAAAGGTTTTAAACCATTAGTTGGGCAAATTCTTGACAACGTGTTAACGAGATATTTCCGGTACACGTTGTGCTTGATCATAATGCCAACTAAGGGTTCGTTTTAGTGAAACAGTGTTTAGTATTTCTTGATCATCTTTATTTATTTTCCCGAGGCATTGATGATAAATCCTCCATCGGCGACCGTTTCTCAATGGTTCCTAGATGAGTTTATAAAATAAGAGGTGGGACTTACGATCCAAAGTGAGTGGAACCCTAAAAAATCGTTAATCTTCTATTTTAAAACATTGTCAAACCAATCAACCATTCAATCAAACAACACGACATTACGAGTTTCTTTAAACCATACTTTTAGTGGAGAATAGCTTACATTGATCAACCGGAATCAGACCACTCACGTAAGGATGACCTGTGGATTCCACGGTATTACAATGCTAGACGAGCTATAATTCCTACGCTTGGGAGGAATAGAATTAGGCATACTAATCGGGGCTGAAGCATTTTTGTGTGGATTAAGTGGTGGCGACCCAACAAGTTGATACGAAGAGTTGATCTGAAGAGAGCTAGAGGTAATTTGCAATTGCATTGCAAATCCGGTACGTTCTCTACTTTTCTTTTTATTTTGTTTTGTTTTGTTGAAATCTCGATGAAATGTTTCTTGAATGAGTAAGTATAGTGCATGTCAATCGGGCTCATGTGAAAGCAGGTGGTCGAAGCGTATCCCACAGAGACCTTGAAACGGTTATAAGCCGAAGTGTCTCGAAGATAACTTATTTTACCTCGATGGATAATCGAGAATCGTGAGTTCTGTGAGCCTCCTGACATGGGGGGGCAATGCTACGCTCCCAATAAACCCAGTGCTAGGAGGAGGAAATGGTAACCTTCAGCAAAATCAATATAGAGTTCCTCCTGCTCCTTTGCCCAATGTAGAAAGAACCCTTCGAGAAATTCTGCAACCTCAGAGGACCACCACAAATTCTTGTATTCGCCTTCCTGATGAGGCCAGTATGTAATTCACGGTGAAGTCGAGAAATGATCGATCTTCTACATTTACCAAGGGTTGAATGCGAGAATCCTTACTCATTCATGAGGATTTTGAGGATGTCTACAGTGCATTCCTCTCACCAGGTTCCCCTCTCACGTGCTCTGTTTGGTCTTATTTCCTTTTTCTTTAAAGGAGAAAGCCAAAATCTGGGTTCCATTCCCTTGCACCTAATTCGATCTTTACGTGGGAAAACATGCGGAATGAATTTCTCAATAAGTTTTCCTCACGTGCTAATGCTCGTCGACAATTAGGAACTTTTAAGAAAAGCCCGGGGTGAACCCTTTGCGACGATTTATGGGAAAGATAAGGATCTATCATACTATCTCGTCATGGGTTGGATGTTGGACAAATTTGTGCATACTTTCATCAAGGATTATCTCTAGGTAATGGCAGTACATCAAATGATGTGTGCGGAGAATTTTATGAAAGAGTGAGGAGCGATTGACTTTTGACACTTCTATAAGCGAGAGAAGCGCTCGGGCAGAGCGAACACTTCTTTAGACAACTGTTTAAAGTCACGCAGCTGCCTGGCGGTGGTGGAATCCACCACCTAGAGAGAATGATGAGTTGGAGCGAGATTGCCAATTTGACAAGGAAATTAGAGGCCATAGAGATGAAGAGAGAGTGAGCAGGTAACAAGTGTACCTCAGTGCCCTCAGTCCCAACGGGACTGGGTAGAGAGGCCATGTATTATATGCGATGACCACACACACTCGACCATTAAGCGCCCCCGAAATCTTCCTCGAGTTAAAGGAGCCATTTCAAATTGAACAAGCCAACGCCCTTAACTACCAAAGGAAACCTTTCAACTCATACTGCGAAACTTACAATCTGGTTGGGAGTAAGCATCCTAATTTTAATTTGGAGAAATGAGGAGGACCACAACACCTTGAGAAACGACCAAGGCCCTCACTATCCAAACCAAAGGTTTCCAAATTCCATTCCTCCATTTTCGAATCAAGGCCCCCGAGGATTTCAAGAAGTTCGTCAAGGTCATCATCCAGAACCAAGGGAATCCAAAACTCACAGCCTTACCCTGACCTCCACATAAGAAGTCTGGGACGTAGTCACACAGTTCGTCTGAAACCCGACCAAAACTACAAACACGGAAATTTAGAGGCCTACGAATGATGTGAGATCCCAGATAACCAAGTTAACCTCATCTATAGGTAACCTTCAACAAGAGAAAAAGGAAACTTCCATGTCTGGCCATCCAAAACCCACGAGGTCAAAAGCAGTGTGGGAAGTTTAGGTTCGGTGAGGGTACCTTTGAGCTGTGAGCGGTCACTACCCTTCGAATTGGTAAGGTAGTCGACAAAACTATTCAACCAAGGAACCATCACAAAGAGTCTCATAGTGAATTAGTTAGAGAGGATGAAAAATCAGACACACCTCATGTCCCTAATACAAATGACAAAGATAAGCAGCTTGAGGAAAATGAGTCTAACCATATCCCTCCATTTCGAATACCCTCGTAGGCTAAGAGCACCAAAGAAGTGAATAACCATCTTTGAAATTTATGAGTTGTTCAAGCGGAGGTGGCCAGACATTCCCTTGTTAGATGCCATTAAGCAAATCCCATCATATGCTAAATTTATGAAGGATTTGTGCACGGTAAAAAGGAAACTAGGTGTCAACAAGGAGGCATTCATGACTGAACAATCTACGTCCCTAATTCGGAACAACTTGCCCCCAAAATACAAAGACCCAGGTAGTCCTACTATTTCTATAGTAGTTGGAAATTCCAAGTTGGGGCATGCTTTAGTGGACTTAGGGGCAAGTGTTAATCTGTTGCCTTACTCGATAGCTGGACTGAGGTTAGGAGAATTAGAGCCCGACCAAATATCACCCTCGATTGGCCTGACCGTGGTGTAAAATTCCTAGAATAGTGAAGAGTGTCTTGGTCCAAGTGGATAGAATTTTACTTCCCTGTCGATTTTGTGGTGCTTGACCTTTTCAATAGGTAGTGAACAAGAACTCAGTTCAGGTAATTCTTGGTCGACCATTTCTTGCTTAGCTAATGCCATCATACACATTGTAGAGGCCTAATGACACTTTCATTTGGGAACATATATTTACATTGTCTGAATATTTTCAATGTACTCAAAAGGAATGGGAGATGAAGAAGATATTGGTGAAATTAACATGGTTGACTCAGGTGGTACAAAAATACCTGGATATGTCTCACATGATGATCCTCTTAAGTCATGTCATAGTCAGCGGAATTGGGATGAGTGACCACTTTGGAGTCGAAATTTCTCCACTTTGTATTGAGCATAAAGATGTATTTGAAGTTAATAGATTGGGTACCTAAATTTGAACCTTTGTGATAGAGGATAAGACATTCACCTTCGGAGGAGAAACCACACAAATTTATAATTAAAACCTTCCAACACACATCTTAAATATGCATTCTTAGGGGAGCAGGACACTTTTCCAGTAATCATATCTTCTTCCTTAGGCGTGACTCAAGAAACTCAACTTTTGGAAATATTGAAAACACACAGAACTGCTTTGGGCTGGACAATTGCAGATATTAAGGGAATTAGCCCCTTGATTTGCACACATAGAATTCACTTAGAAGAGGATGTTCAAACCTTCTAGGCGATACGAGAGACGATTGAACCCAATAATGAAAGAAGTGAGTGAAAAAGAGGAAGTGTTAAAACTCTTGGATGTCGGGGTTATTTACCTAATGCGGATAGCAAGTGGGTTAGTCAACAGTGTGGTTCACAAGAAGTCGAGGAGTCACGATGGTGCCAATGAAATAATGAGCTTATTCCTACTCGTGTCTGCCTCGGGATGGAGGGTGTGCATAGTATAGGAAACTTAATGCGAGTGCTTAGGAAAGACCATTTTCCTCTTCCATTTGTGGATCAGATGTTAGAGCGAGTTGCAGGGCATGAATTTTATTGTTTTCTTGATGGGTACTCATACAATCAAATTGAGATAGCTTTAGAAGATCAAGAAAAAACTACATTTACTTGCCCTTTTGGTACCTTCGCCTTTAGGAAAATGCCTTTTGGACTGTGCAATGCACCGGGGACTTTCACCAACCGGTGTATGATGGGTATTTTAATTGACATGATAGAAGTATATTGGAGATTTTCATGGATGATTTCTCGATTTTGGTGACTCATTTGAGAGCATTTAGAGAACCTACGTAAGGTTTTGGAGGTGTCAAGAAAAATCTTGTGTTAAATTAGAATGTCCTTCATGGTAACCTGAGGTGTTTTAGGCCACATTGTATCAAAGATGGAATCAGTTGACCAGGCCAAAGTTGAGCCCGATTTCCAACCTCCCTGCTCCTAAGTGTGTTAGAGACATAAGGTCATTCTGAGCGTACTGGTTTTTATCGAGAAGGTTTATAAAAAGATTTGGTGCTATGGCAGGCCCTTATGTACTTTACTTGCTAAAGATGTCCATTTCACATGGTCCTGAGCTTGTGACCTTTGCTTTTGCTAAATTTCAGAAAACCATCGCCCAGTATCACCCCGATCATGCGGTCTCCTAATTGGGACCTCCATTTGAGATCATGTGCGATCTTGGCGATTATGCCATAAGGAAATTTGTGTTAGGACGGAGGGAGGGACAAAAGGCTTTTGTCATTTACTATGCTAGTAAGACACTAGACTCGGCCGGGCCCAGTATACAACCACGAAAAAGAGTTTCTAGCGGTTGTCTTTGCTCACAGAAAATTCGGGTCATATATTGTTGGCTCCTGACCATGCTACGGATCAATGCAGCTTTGAAATACTTGCTCTCTAAGCAGGATACGAAACCAAGGTTGACTAGGTGGATTTTACTCTGTCAAGAATTCAACTTGACCATGCAAGATAAAAAGGGGGTTGAGAACGTGGTCGCAGACCACCTATCTCGATTAGTTCCAGAATCCGACTCCCATGGCATACCGCAGGTGATAGCTTTCACGATGAGAAACTTTTTGCTCTTGTACATTGCAGGTGAATGCTGTGACATAGTGAATTACGCCTAGTCAGCGTGAAATTCGGCTCGATGGACTTCTCGGCGAGAAAAAAGGTACGACGGATGTTAAGAAATACTATTTTGATGATCCATATCCTATTTAAATGTATGGGATCAAATAATGAAGATGTGTACGAATGATGAAATGATGCAATTCTAACTTTGCCATTACGAAGCTTGCGGAGGACACATTTCTCACTTAGAAAAGCGGTAGACAAGATTTTAGAAGTGGGTTTTATTGGCCTCTATTTAAAAGATTGTTTGATTTACGCAGCGTGTGCTCCGTACCGACAATTGGGAGGTCACCAACGAAACATGATGCCTCTTACCCGATTCGATCACATTGAAATCTTTGATTGTTGGGGTATTGACTCATGGGCCTTTTCCCCCTTCTTGTGGCTATCTGCATTTATTGTACGTGTATGTATACAGTGGGTTGAGGCGGAGTTCGCGAGAACCCGATGACCGTAAGGTTGTTTGAAATTTATAAAGGAGTTATATTTTTCTCGTTTGGAGCAGCCTCGGGCGATTATTAGTGATGGTGGTTTCCACTTTTGCAATCGATCTTTTGAAATACGCGCTACAAAAATATGGAGTCACCCGTAGTAAAGTATCTACGACACCACCCTGAACCGATGGTCGGTGAGCTAGCCCGATAGGGAGATAAAACACATTTAGAAAGACGGTTGCCCCAATCGAAAAGATTGGTCACTCAGTCTTCTGCCGTGCTCTATGGGCATACCGTCTTTGCTTTTAAAAGCGTCCTTGGTATGTCTCACATAATTGTAGTTTGTAGGAGCTTGCCATTTGCCGAGTAGAGATGGAACAGGGCTTATTGAGTCTGTCGAGACTTTTAACTCGATGCAGCTTCAGCGGTAGCGGCGTTTATTGCGGTTAAATGAACGAAGAGTTGGAGGAGTCGTATGAAAGCTCACGTTCCTGAGCGGCTCAAGTCATTCCCGACAGATATTGCGAAATCTTAGACTGATCGAGAAAGTGTACGTACGGTTCCCGATTACATCCCATTTCACGGAAGCTGCTCTCGATGGGTAGCCGCTTTCATTGTTAAGGTAGAGTCTATCCGTATGGGGCGTGGAAATTGAAAATCCGGACGATGGACCTCCTTCAAGGTGAATGGCCAACGCCTCAATAGTTCCTTGAACATTTCAATCCTCGAAACCTGATGAAGATTTGGTAGACAAGCTCTACCAAAACTCTCACTAAATATCACTCTCAGAAATTATTGTAAATAGTTTTGCTTTTATTTTTGTTCTTGCTTTTTGTTTTTTATTATTTTACTTCATTCTGATTATTCTTCCTTTCTTTTCCATCACATATAAAAAAAATTAGGATAAAATTAAGGGGCTCTTGTTTCTACGTGAGTCCTCCAATCTTGTTGTGGGGGTACCTTAGTTCAATGCATTGGGGGTGATGCTTGTCTCTGTTGTGGGGGTAGGTGGCCTGCTTTGGTTGAATGTAACTATGCGCTCGTTATATGTTCGGTGGGTCAAATTTTCAAGAATTTGCCTTTTGGAATATTATGTTTTCTGTCTTGTACATGCCGCCCAGTCTCATATACTCTCACATCATCTTAGCATGTGCATCTTAACAAGCACACCTATGACGAGGACCTCGTATTCTTACGTGGCTGTTTCCCCTTGCGTTTCCACTGTTTTACTTCTCACCACATTACCACGGACTTATGGCTGAGAATTTCTCGATCTTACTGTGATTGTTTCCGATTGTGCATCATTTTTAGCTGGTCATGTGAATTTCGCCATCATAGTCTTTAGCGGAACACCTTGCATAGAGTGGAAAATGATTAGAGGCCATCATTCCCACGTGCATGCCGGGTGGTTGTAGAGTCTCAACCCCTTGCACCCATTTTGAGCTGGGTTGTCAAGTTTATTCGAACCTTGGGAATCAGGAATTCATGGAACGGCGGTGATTCTCATGGAGTTGGAAGACATCCCAGAATGATTATAGTGCAAAGTCTACAAATGCGATCGGCGATGAAAATACGACCGAAAGCAGATATGTAGAAAAACACGGATGAAAGCAGTTGAACAAGTCGAATCATGCATTTGCACCACCATTCCAAAGTGGAAAGTATATATATATTCAAAAAAAAAAAAAAAGAAAAAAAAAAAAAAAAAAAAAAACCGATGGCAAAGTCTACGGTCGGACTTTAAGTCTAGGTCGGACTTTAAGTGCTACGGTAGGACTTGACAAAGTGAAGCGTGCAAGTCTGGGCGGACTTTAGTCAATCTGCGGTAGGATCGGGCGGAAATTGTCTGAAAGGCTTTTAGCTAAAAATCTGGCACACTGTATCCTTTTGCTTTTTAACATCCAACAAGAAGAGGCCCTGGCCAGGTGTGCTCCTCTTATAGCGTTTCAAGCTCGAGATTGCTCTGCGGGGTTCGGTCGAGTTCAGTTGATTACTGCAGTCAGTGTTCGCACGTGGTAAGTTGTACCACTCTCCACTAGCATTGTTGCTTTTCTTTCAGTGAGATATGGACCTATTTGGTTGGATTTTGCTGCTGTCACTTTGTGATTGTTGGATGGGAGGTTATGCTCTCCATATGGGCAGGAGACTACTGTTAGATGTACACAGGGCCCCGGCCCGGTGTTGATGAGGGCGAAGTCTTGGGATATGATTATTTATACGGGCCATGCGGGCCGTTATCGCTATCATCGCCATCTCGTGTGCGATTCGAGAATACGAGGGGAAAGGGGAAGGCATCGAGTTCCTCTATGGAGCAGCGGTGAAAGAAAGCACGTGCCACCGAGCCCCAGCCCGATGAAAAGAAAAGAAGAACGAGGTTATATCCTCTTGAGAAAGTGAGGATCTATACGAGAGTGTCGATGATATGAGGAGATTGAGGCTATGTTTGAGAAGATTAGAAGGAGTGAGCCCGGTAAGGTTAGGTTAATGGCAAATAGAGGTTCAGATGCGAGAGGGCGTCGATCTAGAAACATTTTTATATACTCACCTAGTAAAGTGGTTATACGGGAAGCGAAAATGTGTACTTGTGCGTTAAGGAGAATAGAGGGTACTTGCCTTCAATAGTTCGGGAATTCTATTCTAATTTGAAGGAAGAAGATGTTGGTCGACTACGTGTTGAAACCTCGAGTGATGGGAAAGCGGCCGTGTCACTCGACTCGATAGCACATGCACTTGCATTATCGTTCCGTCTGACAGCGTCGACCAGGCCTTATCAGCTCGGGAGCCATTACTGGTTTCGATGCGAAGCTTTCGAGGCTATGTGCACCCATCACGTACCTATGAATGGATTTATGGAGACGAAATTTATTCCTGGAAAGTTACGATTCATGAATCATACGATGAACCGAATCATCCTGATCGTGTTTGGCGAATGGTTGTAAACTTCGATCAAGAAGCGGTCGATTCTTATCTGAGTTATGGTGACTTGTGATTATGCACTAGTCATTTGGTGCGCGATGAGAGAGTTTTACGATATTGGCGTTAAGCCGGGAGTATTGATTCCCTACGCTTGTGACGCTAGCATTGTAGAAGAAGCGGGGATGAGGGGAACAGTTAAAGAAAAGAGAGTGATACCTCGCGGGAGCGGATGCGACTAAGACGCTAGCGAAGCTAGGGCAGCCTCTACTAGGCCACAGCCCCCAGTGCCTCCAGCCCCTCCTCTTGGGACCACTTCTTCCACAGTTCCAGCACCTATGAGCACATCGCCTTTGAAGAGGATGGAGCGGCGGATCAAGGGGTGGTTCAAGTGTATCCTAAAGACGAGAAGCGGTTGGATGAAGCGTCTTTGCAGGGCTTGAGAGCCACATCTTCCATGGTGAGCCAGCGATAGCGGATGCTACCTCTCCGGATTTAGAGGGAGAGTCAGAAGAGTTAGACGACTGCGTGGACGAGGACGCATTCTCCTCTGATGAGGATGAGGATGACACTGCATAGCTGCACTAGGCTGTACTAGGGTGGTGTTGGCAATCGGGTAGTAGACCTTAGCCATGTCATGCCAACACCCGTTTTGATTTTTCCCTTTTCTTTCATTAAACCCATGGTCATTACAAACTGTTAAGACCTCTTTGATTCGACTTGTGTTTTCTGTTCCTTTAGACTCTATGCATGATGGTTACATGTTTTATGCTATATGATTGTGTACTTAATTTTGATCATTACAGTTCATTGCAAGCATGACTATCTTGCACTTCTTAAATCCACGATCCTAATCGAATTTTGTGTTTGCATGTTATAATACTCTTTGTGTAAGAATGTGGTTGAAGCGATTGAGTCATGCTGATGTGTACCAACGTGGTGAAATGCTTTATTCCATAAGTGTTGTTTGAGATTTTTGCAAAGCTATATTATACCGGCGCTACATTTTAGGTTCATACCTAGTGGGTAGTTTCATTAAATCTTCTTGAGAATTTAGCAGATGCGAGGTCAGGGAGTGTGATGAATACACATTTTGAGTGATAATTATAAGAGAATCGAACACATTTAAACCACAATATTACTCACATTTGGCATAAGAACATGTACTTCTAATCTCTTGTGTTTTTAGATTTGTGCGGGTTTTGGGGTTTAAAGCGTAAGTGCACGAGGAGAAGCGGCTTCGGAAAATGATATGAAGGCTTGTTGATAATGAGTGGATGAGCAATTGTGAAGTCTGGGAACTGTGAAGCAAGGAAAGCACCGGAGGACAAGTCTACGGTAGGACTTAAAGTCCTACAGCAGAATTCTTGAAAAATTGGCGGTGGACAAAGTCCTACAGGTAGCACTATTTGGAAAAGTGGCCGGTGAGCAACTCACACCGGTGGGACTTAAAGTCTACCGGTAGGACTTTATGAAGCTTGCGGGGTGTCAGGAGTGCGAGTGGACACTCTCGGAAGCAAACCAAAATGGGAGGATCACTTTGGAAGGGACAGCTATAAAAAGAGGAGAGGATACAAGTATTTTAGGGATCTTCTTTTCTACAGGAAGTTTTTGGCCTTCTTTTAGTTCTTCAATTCTAGGGTTTTAAGAAATAATAGTTTTTCTCCATCTTCAGTGGTACTGTAGATCAGTTTGATTTCCTTTCTTTTAGAAGTTTCGGATTAAGAGTTTGCAATCTTTGACACAAATATTTGTTCTACTTTAAATCTTCGTATATATTCCTCATTCTCGGTTTACAAGTTAGCTTTGATTTCTTCAACATCTGTTTTTATGATTAATTGTTCTTCAACTTTAATCATTCATATAAATTTTATGGAGTTCTAAACCCCATTCTTTGGGATCATACGAGGAAACTCACCCGATCAAGATAAAGTCCCTCAATTCCTCTATTGATTTTAAGCAGTTGTGTAATATTGATCACTTGTGTAGAAAGGTTTTAAACCATTAGTTGGGCAAATTCTTGACAACGTGTTGAGATATTTCGGTACACGTTGGTAGCGATCATAATGCCAACTAAGGGTTCGTTTTTGGTGAGAACAAGTGTTTAGTATTTCTTGATCATCTTTATTTTCCAAAAGGCATTCAAAGATAAATCCTCCATCGGCGGCCGTTTCTCAATGGTTCCTAGATGAGTTTATAAAATAAGAATTAGGACTTACGATCAAAGTGAGTGGAATTTTAAAATCCCGACCAATTGTCTTTCTATTTTAAAACATTCAAACCAATCAACCATTCAATCAAACAACACAACATTACAGTTTTCTTTAAACCATACTTTTAGTGGAGAATAGCTCCTATTGATCAACCGAATCAGACCACTCCCTGTGGAGATGACCTGTGGATTCCCACAGTATTACAATGCTAGACGACTATAATTCCTACGCTTGGGAATAGAATTAGGCATACTAATCAGGACGAAGCAACCCACCTCTTATTCCACAATTCTTTTTGTGTTGTAGGGGTGCAATGCTGAGGAATCGACTTCACCAAAGTCCATGTAACGGGGATCTACCGATGACTCTCAACCAATTAAGGCTTAGGGCACCAAGTCATGAGGATCTTTCGACCACAAACGCTTTAGGTTTCACCCCGGACTCGAATGATTTCGAAACTCCAGCACCTACAACTCGCTAAACTCTACCCATCCACCCGTGTAGCGAACACTAAATCGGCTACTCCCAACCAATGAAGGTTTAGGGCACCGGGCTTTAAAGGCTTTCGCCATATACCCCATGGTCCGTGCTCGGGTTTCAAGGCAAAGCGTTGCAATTTTTATTATTTTCTTTTTCTTTTTCTTTTCTTTTTCTTTTTCTTTTTATTTTGGAAGACACATTGGCCTTCTATTCATGGGGGTCCTTAACCTATTAAAGGTGGTCAATGAAACTAGGGTAGGTTGTGCAAAGTAAAGGAGGTTGCCTGAGTTTCTCTGACCTATCATTGAAACCCTATTATTGCTCGATGCGTGGTTAGCTAAAGGTGGAAGAAAGAGGTCAAAAGCAACAAGAATTAAACTAATTATCCACACAATTAGGCATGGAACCAATATAACATCAATAGAATTGGAGAAAGTTTCAATTTTTCAAACTATGGGCTAGACACAACACACAAAATTTTTGGTTGCAAAATGGGTCCAATTTTTGAAAAAGTAAGCTGTATAGTATAACAGCTTTACAAAAAAGGAAACCAGCAAGCCACTGAACATCATAAATGGGCTTGCTCAAAATAATAACAACAACATAAATACAAAAGCCACTTCCTTCACTAACTCTCCCCCCAACCCAAACATCTCAATGTCCGAAATGGGGCTTGGATTGGAAAGTTAGGGAAGGAAGTGTTACCTCCTTGATACGATGTGATCGTTTTTGGATAGGAGACTTCACAAGCTTTCCATTGACACCTTATTCACTCCGTTTGGGCTTCAAATGAACAAGTTAGGAAAAGAAAAGAGAGAAAAAAAGTGACAAGTTGGAGCATTTTGAAAATTTCACCTTCATAAAAAATTCAAAAATGTTCTTTCTGGCTATTTTTGGATTTTACACTCTCTAAGCTTTCCAACGGTACCAAAAACGCCTAAAACGGAGTTTGGATGAAAAATTTATGAGCGAAACAAAATCAGGAGGCAAAACTGTGGGGCATAGCGAAAAATTTTCGCTATCATAACGAAAATTTGATTTCGCAATATGTGCGAAATTTTAAGCTATGTGTAATAGCGAAAATTTGTTTTTATAAAATAAAATAAAATAATTAATAATAATAATAATAATAATAAATAATAAAGCTAAAAATAAAAACTTTTGAGAGACAAATATATTTTTTTTTTTTTTTTTTAAATTTTTGTTTGAGAAACGAAATTATTATTATTATTTTATATTTGCGATAATCAAAATAAAAATATATATAATTTTTTTTTATAAAATAATAATAAAAATAAATAAAAATAAAATAAAATAGAAACAACATTACTATTTTTATTACATTAGCTAGACCGTACAGATTTTCGCTACCATAGCGAAATTTCGCTATGATAGCGAAAATTCATTTTCGCTATGACTGCGAAATTTTCGCTATGGCTGCGAAAATTTCGCTATCATTGCGAAAATTTCGCTGTCTGCATAGCAATTAGCGACTATCCACCTTGTTGATCTTCATTACGCTCGAAATTTCTCAAATTGCAAAGTCTAACCACCAAGAAAAATTAAGAAAAATTGCGAGAGAAAGTGAAAAACATGCTAGAACAAAGATTAACTTAAAAAATTAGTGAAAATCTAAAAGAAAAATTATAGAAATCAAATAAAAAATACGATAAAATAAAATACTACGAAAAATTAAAACAAAGTGGGGGCGTGCTTTCGAACCACTCCTTAGGCCTTTGGAGGCTCTTTGGGCGCGAGAGCTTGAGTAAGGTTCGGGTGCTCCAAATCCGAACCGGCACCCGAACCATCCACTATGCCATGCAGTGTGGGCAGCTGCCATGGTTTTTGATGTAGTAGCAAAATTTTGTACATTGGCCACTAATCTCTTGAAGTTTTGCATGGCAGGCAGTGATGGGTTGGACTTAGCTTTGGGAAGCGAGATCTTTGCAGGTTTTTGAGTTTCTTTGCGGGTGTTGGCAGTATGTACACTGGCAGTGGGCTATTTTGGGGTTGGGCAGTGGCACTTGGATCCAAATTTATGGGGTTTAGGTGAAGGATAAGCTTTTGGGGTTCCTCCCCTTCTTCCTTTCCACTGCCCTCCTCAGTCAACAAGGTAGTGATTTCTTCTTCTTTCTCCCATGGACAAACAACATCACACATATACGAGGATTGGACAATCCTTCGAGATAGTTCACTAAATCCTACATAAGCTCTGGTGTGGTTGTTGTTGTGCTTGCTCCTCTGCCGTGGTGTCACTTTGGCTCTTATAGTGGACATTCTTTGTTTGATTGATTAGGTTCTCAATGGAGTCTTGCAGGTTGTCCCATTTATGCTCAAAGTCATTTTTCAGCCCATCTAATTTTTTGTTCAAATTGTCTTCCACAATGACAATTCTCTGATTCGAATGGGCATTAATCCCCTTATTCTCTGCCACAAAGTCATCCACTATCGGGTAAGGTCAATGGCTTGTTGAATGGAGGGATTATTTGTGGTGGCTGAGGTGACTGCAGGATGAAGCATAAAATGGAGGTTCGGGAGGGTGCATCTTGTGGAGGTCTTGGTTCCCATGAGGAATTTGTGTGATTCCCCCTAGTATGGTTGTAAAGCACTACCATATGAGTGAACTCATCCATTGGTTTCTATAGTCCCTCATGGACATGTAAGCTCCTAGGGTTTTCTCTCCACGGGATTACTCGATATATTGTTCTCCTTAGGTGCTCATTTGATTCTAGTTCAAGCTGCTGGAACATGGATTCCTAACGGAAAAATAACAGGCAACCATAATTGACACAAAACAATCCTACTTGTGACTTTTTTTTTATATTTATTTTATATAAAATGAAAAAAAAAATAGCTTGATGAATATAAAAAAATTCACCAATACTTGTGATGAGGATCACAAGTGTTCAATAGGTCATCATTCGCACTTAGGCACCATCCGCCCGACAACGCCATTTGATTCAGATGCCACAGTAGGGTGTCCAGGAATCCAACAATATTTATACCTAGAATTCCTCCTGCTTAGTAGCAAAGCTGCTATGATATAAGCGATTCTGGTCGAACTCGGGGATGGGTTTTCTTTGTACAAATGACTAACCCCGGTGAAGTTCAAATGGTGAGATTTGTTTGGATTTTGGGGTTTTGATAAAGCAAGGGAGATGCAATGGTTGGCAAGGAAATTTAAATAAAATAAAATGTAAAAGAAGTCTCCTTAAAGTGTCGGGTGATTAGTGCCCCGAAAAGTGCTATTTTTGAACCACATTTAAATAGGTTTTGGTGCTTTTTTGCGCACTAATCATATGAATTGAGCCAATTGTCATGTGCATGTCCACTTAGTGCTACTAATTTGGTTTCGAGATTGTTTTGGGTAGTTTTGCAGGTCTTGGGAACTTCAGTCAGCAAGCCTGGCGTCGTATTGGTGTTGAATGCGAGAATTCTCGGTGATTTCATCAACCCAAAATGAAGAAATATCAAGTGGAAATGATGAAAAATGAAGCTGAAGTGGATGGCGGAGGCGTGAAATTTTGGCTATGATTGCGAAAATTTAGCTAAGATTGCGAAAATTTACTGTCATAAAGCGAAAAAATTCCCTTGATCTTAAACGAAAATTTAGCTATGCACAAATTTTCGCTAAGCTAGCGAATTTATTAACAGCGAAAATTACTTTGTTCATATGAAAATTTCGATTTCGCTATTTCTTCATTTTTTCACTATATAAGCGAAATTCCTTTGTTCATAGCGAAAATGGCGCCTGTGTTTTTGATGTTTTGATTCCAAGCGACCACGTTTTGATTATTTACCATTTTGTCTGTATGAGTACATATTTTAAGAGTGTTTTTGGTATTTCACACATTTTGTATGACTATATAAGCCAACTTATGGCTTTTGTAACCCTAACTTTCAATCTTTCAGTACACGGCAGCTTTTGTTCCAGTTTTCTCTCTTCTCTCTCCTCTTTCTCTCATTTTTCTCGGCTGAAACACTCATCTGGATGACAACTCAGAGGATGTTCGGCTAGACCTCTTCCTCCTTGAAGAGGAGGGCCATTGGGTGAATGTTTTAAGGTAAAAACACTGTCCTCATGTTTTTCACGCAAGCATTTATTCCCTTTTTCTGTTTCTGTATCTCACGTTTTAGGTTTGAATCACTGTGATGTACCCTGAGTGGCCAGTACCTGGCAAGCTTTCAAGGTTCAGTGGATGCTTATTGTTAGATCGCGATGCCCATTTAGTTGTCATTTATAAGCTCCTGCAGGTTAGATCCAATGATGGTTTTAACTGTTTTGAAACATTTAACAAATGCTATACATTAGAAGAAATAATTTTAGGGTATAGGTTTTAATGTCAAATGAAGAGCCGGTTCGGGAAATGACTATATGTCATCCTCCCAGCGAGAAAAGACCGAGGACATGTTGAATGCCTTAGAACCACTAAACGGTGGCCCGATACTTCAGGAGTTCTATTTTACATTTTATTTTTATTTATTTCGGTTGCAACCAACCACTTTGTTTTAAAGCCTTAAAAATCCAAATTTAATTCACCAATTTTGACTTCACTCAAATCATTTATGCAGAAGAAAACCCATCCCAGTATTTCCGACCCTAGACCGGCCCCCATCTTTGCCTTAGCTTGACTCGAGCGGTAGGAGAAACTAGGATATAAATTTTGTTGATTCAGGATCACCTGCGTAGCGCGAGATCAAATGCGGCATGGATGCGGGGATGGTGCCTAAGTGCATTTATTATTTGTGGAACCCTTGTGATCCTCATCACAGAAGTTTTGGTGAATTTCTTTTATATTTCATTGTCATTTTATTTTATTTTATTTTCATTTCATAATTAAAAAAAAAAAAAAAAAGTGCTGCAGGATTGTTGTTGGTGCTTGTCCTGTCTTGTTGCAGGAGTTCATGTTCCAGTGGGATAGAGTTCTCAATCAAGGTTGAATTTGAACCCAATGGAGCGAGAGACATTATGGTCGACATGGTGGGGTAACCACTACAGATTCATACTCTTCTCGTGAGGAATTTACATAAACCCGGTCATGGCAAAGTCGGCGACTGTGGAAAGGAACCCCAGTGAATATAGGTCCATGAGGACTATAGAGCCAATGGATGAGTTCACCATATGGTAGTGCCTGACCATATTTGGGGGAATCACACCCGATTACTCATGGGAGCAGACCTCCATAACATGCTCCTCCTGAACCTCCGTTTTACCTCGACCTCGGTCACCTCGGTCACCTCGACCACCATAGTCAATCCCTCCATTTGAACAAGCCATTTGGACCCCACGGATGAGTGGATGACTTTGTGGAAGAATAAGAGAGATTAATGCCCGTTCGAATCAGAAAATTGTCAGGGAAGAGACAGATTTGAACAAAAAATAGATGGGCTGAAAAATGACTATGAGCATAAAATGGGACAACTGCCAAAATTCAGAAGACTAATCAATCATCAGCATTGTCCACGGAGGAAGAGTGCCAAAGTATTTACCATGGCGGAGGAATAGTGTCAACAAATGACCCTTGCGAGGAGGGGCTTATAGAGGATTTTATTGAATTATACGAAGGAGTGTTTGGATCACCAATCGTGTGCTATTGTTTTTTCCAAGGGAGAAAGAAAGAAGAAATCTTTCCCTTACATAAATTGAGGAGAGCGTGAGAGCAAAAGCGTGGAAGAGGCAAAAGAATGTCATTCAACCAATTCCCTTGAAATTGAACCCCACTGCCACTGCCCAAGCCACTAAATGCCCACTTCTAGTAGCCCCCTCCACTGACCAAGTGTATATTCTACCTTCACCTACAACACAATCCACACCCAAAACACCATCTCCAAAGGCCACTCCATCACTGCCCATGCTGAAAAACTTCAAGAGATTAGTGGCCATTGTACAGAATTTTGCCACTACCTCAAACAAGATGGCAGCTGCACATACCGCATGGCATAGTGGTTGGTTCGGGTGCTGGTTCGGGTTTGGAGCACCTGGACCTTAGCATTCCCATAAGCTCCACCAGTTTCTTTAATTTAATTGCTTAGTCTTGTTTAAGTTCCTATTTTGTTAAAATTTTGTAGTATGATTAGGTAAACATTTTCTTTGTGTAAAGTGAATCCACAACGGCATCGACCACTTCACCAGACGGCACCTCGGCTGCCCGGTGAGGATGATCCTTCTCACATACCTGCTTGATTGAGGAGGTACCACTCCATCCTCTAGCTTTCTCATTCCCATGCAGGGATATTTGGTGTTAGAAATAATGTTCATATTTTTTAATTTAGTTTTATTGGTTCCGCATGCCCTGCAGAGCCCAAATTTGTTTGTTAAAATTGAGGCTTTTGTGTGTGCCTATATTTTTGTGTTTCTACTCTTGCCTTTAGTTGAAAAATTGGAAATACGTATGTTACCTTAATGTTAAGAACAATTCCATTCATGATTTAGTTTTGGTGATTGAAGTTGACATAGTCAACCTTGAAGCGTTCCCAGCACTAGCCCCTAATTCACACACTTGCACACAGTTATTGCGATAGGTTGAAGCTTTATATATCTCTTTCCACTTTGCAAGCCGGCCTTAAATTTGTTGATGACCCATAATAGGTTTGTGTTACCCATGTATGAAGACCAATGTAGTCTTCTAAATGAAAAAGAAAAGAAAAAGAAAAAGAAAAAAAAAGAAAGAAGAAAAAAGATGAATAAGCGTGGCCATTGCCTTGAAACAGAACATGGTCTAGGGTATATGGCGAAAGCCTTTAAAACCCGATGCCCTAAACCTTAATTGGTTGGGAGTCATCGACTTAGTGTTCGCTACACGGGTGGATGGGTGAGGTTTATCGAGTTGTAGGTGCTCAATTCTCGAAGTCATTCGAAGTCTGAGGCGAAGCCTGTAGAGTTTGTGGTTAGTTGATCCTTTAGGCTTGATGCCCTAAACCTTAATTGGTTGGGAGTCATTGGTGGACCCAGTTACATGGACTTTGGTGAAATCGAGTTTTATCGTGCACCTGCAATACAATCAAAGAAAAGAAATAAAAGTGTAGCTGGTCACATTTAGGTTGAGAATTGATAGTTTAAGGCCGTAGTTTGTAGCTAGGTTGGGGGGAGGGAATAGTTTTGCAACTTATTGGCTCAAACTAGTTACCTGAGGACCAATTAGATTTTGGTGGAAGTTCAGGTTGACTTCCTTGGAACCGATGTTGTCCTAAACTTGTTCTTATATGGCAATTGTTCTCTCTATGGCGATTTTTCGTACAAGTGCAAATTGTTCTTACTAAAAGGTAAAGATTATTTAGTACACACACTTTTGAACAATATACACTTTTTGTAAAAGCACAACATGCATACCTTTTTTTGTTTTTAGCATTGCTAAGGGACCCAACAGCGTGTCGATTTGGGGGTGTGATTAGTGCCCAAAAGAAGTGCTATTTTGAACCTTTATTTAAAATAGGTTTGAGTGCTTTTTGCGCGCTAATCATATGGATGAGCCAATTGTCATGTGCATGTCATAGATGCTACTAATTTGGTTTCGAGATTGTTTTGGGTAGTTTTGCGAGGTCTTAGGAACCCGGTCAATGGCTCCCCGGTGTTGTATTAGTCTTTGAATCACGAGAATTCTCGATGATTTCATCAACCCTGAAAATGAAGAAATATCAAGTGAAATGACCCGAAAAATGAAAGTGAAGTGGATGGCGAGAAGCGGCCCGGGAATTTTGGCTATGATTGCGAAAATTTGGCTAAGATGCGAATTTAGCAATCATAGCGAAGAACCCAAAGCAATCTTAACGAAAAAATTTAAACTATCACCGAAAATTTTATTAAGCTAGCGAAATTTCGCTAACAAGCAGTACTTTTCATAAGCGAAATTTTCAATTTAAGCTATTTCTTGCATTTTTCGCTATATAGCGAAATTCACTATTCATAGCGAAAATGGCTGCCCTGTGTTTTTGATGTTTTTGATTCCAAACGACCACGTTTTGATTATTTACCATTTTGTCCCTATTGTAATTACATATTTTAGGTATTTTTGGTATTTCACACATCTTGTATGACTATATAAGCCAACTTATGGCTTTTTGTAGCTTCTTTTCGTCTTTCGATTACCGCGGCGGCTTTGTTCCATTTTTCTCTCTTCTCTCTCCTCTTTCTCTCATTTTCTCGGCTACCAAACACTCCTATGAGGATGACAACTCAGAGGATGTTTGGCTAGACCTCTTCCTCCTTGAAGAGGAGGGCCATTAGGTGAATGTTTGAAGGTAAAACAACATCCTCATGTTTTCACGCAGCATTTATTCCTTTTACTGTTTAAATCTCACGTTTTAGGTTTGAATCAACATGATGTACCACTGAGTGACGATGGCCCGGCAAGCTTTCAAGGTTCGGTGGATGCTTCTTTGTTAGATCCCGCGTGCCCATTTAGTTGTCATTTTATGAGCTCCTGCAGGTTAGATCCAGTGACGATTTTAATTGTTTTGAAACATTAAGGGGTAACAAATGCTATACATTAGAAGAAATAATTTTAGGGTATAGGTTTTAATGCCAAATGAAGAGCCGGTTCGGGAAATGACTATATGTCATCCTCCCAATGAGGAAAAGACCGAGGACATGTTGAATGCCTTAGAACCACACAAACCCGGTGATGCTTCAAGGTTCTATTTTTACATTTATTTTATTTATTTTTCGGTTGCAACCAACCACCCCCTGTTTTTACCCAAACCTTAAAAATCAAATTTAATTCACCAATTTTGACTTCCTCAAATCATTTATGCGAAGAAAACCATCCCCGTGTTCGACCACTAGACCGTATGCTGCCGTTAGCTTAAGCTACGGCAGTGGGAGACTTAGGATATAAATTTTCTTGATTAAGTCCTCCCTCTTGTGGCACGAATCATCGGGGCCCTCTTGAATTTAGGTTCTAAAGGTCACTGAGAGATTCTCGGGTCCATTTCCTCGCGTTGGGGAGGATGACATATAGTCATTTCCCGAACCGGATCTTCATTTAGCTTTAAAAACTAAACCCTAAAATTTCCCTTTTGAAAATGGCATTCACTGGCCATTTATGTTCTCAGTCAGTTCAAACAAGTCTCCTTGATTCACATTACAATGGGTAATAAATGGTAACTAATGAACATCACAAGATCTAGTAATAAGCATCAAATGAGCACTAAAGGTTAACAAGTACTGACCATTCAACATGAATCGAAGGGATCTAAGCCTTTAATGTTAAAGAGAGAACACAAGCGGGTGTAGTGATTACACGTGTGAAAAAGCAGAGGACCTTGTTAGCCTAGATCACGCACCCGACAGCCTTCCACTTCAGGAGGAAGGGTTTTAGCCAACCATCCTCCCGAGTTGTCATCTCGGAGGGTGTTTAGTTACCCGAGAAAATGGAAAAAGAAAGGGAAAAGAAAATGAAACGAGAAGAGCGGAAGCGGGAGAGGTGAAAGCTTCCCCCGAATTGTGTGAAGTGATTGATTGTTACAAAACCTTGACTCCACAAGCATATGCGGCTCGAGGAGCAAGGAAATTACAAAACAAAGCGAGCAAAAGCTATTACAAGGGTAGAAAGGAGAAAAACCCAGCGGATCGTTTGGATAAAAAACAGGAGGAGACAATTTTCGCTATGCACAATGATTTTCGCTATCATAGCGAAAATTCACTATGATAGCGAAATTTGGCTATCATAGAGAAAATTCAATCATAGCGAAAATTGAAATTTTAAGCTATGCCTGATAATTTTCGCTATGATAGCATAAAAATTCAACCAGACCCGAAATTTCCAACAACGTTCCATTGAGCTCTTGTTCCGTGCTCCCTATTTCATTTTTCTTCTATTTTCTACTCTTCTTTCCTCTTGGTCTCTAATCTATGATGTTGAGTTTGACTCTAATTCTTCATGTTTGGATCGACTCAACAATGTTGGCATGATTAGCTGCAAAAGCGCAAAATTTGCCACAAAATGCGTCGATAAATTAGTAGGGACCTTAGTAATAATAATCGGGGTTAATTAGAATGATTAGTATCTAGCCTCAGGCTTTATAATAGGGTTGAAATGCTTTTGGGCACTAATCAGGCTGGCGATGTGCTCTTTTGGGGAACATATCTTTGGAGGTTTAGGCTTCCAAGCGAGGTTGGGGTGGTTCTTCCAGTTGGGATTGTAGGTGTTGCCATATTGGGCATCAGTTGATGGCCTATTTTGGCCCATAACATTTTCATTTTCAATCATCAAATCCCTTGCGAGGAAATTGAATGATGTTCTCCTTGATGGTGGTAGACAGGTGAAACATGGTTGGCGAACATAGATACCTACGTCATTGCCGTACTCTTGCTTAGATTTCTCTGGTATGTTCTTCCATCATTTTGGTTAGGGTGGACAATTTAGCCTTTAATTCCACATCCTCAGTCAGTGAATAAATGCCTCCCCTTGGGTTTACTGTCTGCTTCATTCTCTCTACCTCCCTTGGTTTCGGCTCATCCCATCCCTTGGAGGTTTCAGCCACATAATTGAGGAAGTCCATGGCTTCATCAGGATTCTTGTTGAGGAAGTCCCCTCCACACATGGTCTCCAAGATTTGTTTTTGTGAGGATATTCCCGTATTAGAAGTGGTTTACTATGCATGTAATAAAACCGTATGAAGGTAAGAGACGATGGTCTCCATACCTTTCCGGCGTTGATAAAATTTTCCACTTGTCATGGTACACGCAAGGTGTAGATTTGCCTCTTCAAATTGTTGGTCTTGTGGGCGAAGAACTTCTTCAAAGTGCACTTTCTGGTGTTCTGCCCGATTCGATGGTCCTTGGCCTCAGTGAATTAAGCAAAATTTTGGCTCTGTCTTTGAGAGTCAATAGGAAAGCTTTCAACTTCAGCATCTCCATATCGGTTGCACCCTCTTTGAAAGTTGTGCAAACTTCCTCAAAATCCCGAATGTGTGTGTATGGATTTTCATTTTCCATACCATGAAAAGTTAGGAGCTTGGGGGGCTAGATAGGCCTCTTGCACATGTCCTCGGCGGGGGGTATAATGCATGAGGGTGCGCTCACTCTTGGAGGGTGTATGTGATCCCTCATTGACCTGTAGGCATTGGGCTCCCTTTGAACCCCAGCTCTGCTTTGCTCTTGAGGTGGTCCATCGAGTTGGTGTGCCTGGCGGATTTCACCCCAGCCTTGTTCAGGCTGGAGCACTTAGCCTTTCCCGATCTTCTTAGGTGTTTGTCCCCTTTGCATAAGCTGCCACTAATACAACACAAACAAGAAACCAACAAAAACAAGGCCACCTAAAGGGTTAAAATTAGCCAAAATCAAAACAGGGGAAAACAAGGCTACCTAAAGGCCTCAAAGAAAACCCCAAGCCATTAAATGGCTTTAGGCTAGAAATAATACAAGTAGGAAAATTACCTACCTTGTGGAGTTTGGCCAGAGCACTCAGATTTTGGTATGCGTAGCTGCGATGCGTGGGTCAACGTTGCCTTTTGCTCTAACGAGAGCCTATGGTGGGTTCCCATAGATCTTAGAGAGAGGAAGCGAAAGAAAAAATCTCTCTCTTTCTCTCTGTTCTTTCTCCTTGTCAGATTCTTTCATAAACTTTTTACTTTTACTTTTGACTTTTTATTCTTTTTTATTTGTTATTATTATTATTTTATTTTCCTTATTTTATCTTTCCATTATTTATTCCACTTGACACTTGACTCAATGTGAGCCATTCATACAAGTGCACCACATGTCATGCCATGTGTCAACTAACACCCGATGCCTCGAAAAACGTGAAATTCTTACTATCTTGGAATCCTACGAAATTCGACACGTTAACTAGATTTCGTGAAACGAATTCAATGGAGAAGTCCTTTTCATCATCTGAGATCTAGAAAATTTCCAGTTTTCAATCAAAATTACCGTTTTACCATTTTTTTAAAAAATTGAATTTTTCCCGGGTTTTACAACAATACCTTTCCAATAGGTAACATGACCTCCATATCTGAACTCGGTTTTTCACGAACTTGTCTTTCCTAACAAAGGAGTCACACTAGGTTTTTATTTCTTATTTTGTTTTCCCTCAAAAAAAAAAAAAAAAGAGTGGCGACTCCAAACCTTTTTCTAAATGGTTTTTCAAAGATATAAAAATGAGTCTCAGCTTTTAGTGGGAAACACATCATAGCCAAAATGTGGTGTCCAAAAAATTGCGACTCCACTGAGGATCTAGTGGGTCAAGCTTGAACTTAAATTGAGGAAAGTGTGGCAATTGATTGGTTGATTGGTGGATATCTTCTCTTTGTACTTTTTGTATGTGGATAGCACATTGATTTTTTTTATTAGTTTACTTCATCTTGATGTATTCTTATTGTATATTTTTCGCATTTTGATATGTTGATTGTATATATTATGTTTAGACTGTGTGTAGATTTTGATGATATCTTGCCTTCCCGTAGGCACTTTGTTGTATAGCCACCCCTCTCTTACGCCAGCGCATGTTGCTTGTCTATGTGGGAGACACATCTATCCTAATGCGCAGCTCCTAGATCTCGATTAGACTGTATATGTGTCTTTTGTTGTTGTGTATAATGTTTGATAGGAGACTTGTTGCTCCTTGTTTGCTTTTCGACTGAGCTAGTGATTAGGAGTAAGGTCTAGTGATAGGCTATATCTATGTTTGAGAGCATTATGGAGGTGGTTGACATATTGATGCTACTTGGAGTCCGCTCTTTGAAGACTTGTACATCACAGAGCTAGATTTTAGGATATTTGTGTGGCCAATGTGTTTCTTCTTTATGTATTATTAGATTTATTAGGTTTTCTTATGCCATATTCTTTGTACCTTGGTTTCTTGTAGTGTTGAATTAGTGAGAACCTTCACCATAGGAAAACTGGGATAATAGAAATGCATGTGTGGATGTGATGACCACCTTGTCTCTTCAAAGGCTTGTAGGAGGTCGCGTACCACTGGAAGGTACAATCACTCTTACTAGAGGCCCCTTCTAAAGACACTATTTTTTAACAGACCACCTTAACCTTATAGGTTGGGGATGGATTCAAATGCAGGATTATATTTCTATGGGTGCTCGAAGAGCCTTTGGTGCTCTTTAGGTCCTAGTTGGGGTCCAATGTTTCCCTCATTTTAATAGTCTCCCGGTGAGTGTTAGCGAGAGACAATATGAGGTCGAGTCTAGGTGTACCACTTTTCATAATTGTGTTGGGACTATCTCATCATAATGGGTTGTGACAGTAATATATTTTAGCTCTTCTAGTAATTTATGAAACATGTTTATACATTCAATTAGTGCTTTTTCAGACTCTATATTCTCATTGGTTGAGTTTTTCCTTAAGTAATTGGGAGTTCAATGTATCATCTAGTTGGAGCATTTGGATTATAGTGAGCATGAATGTAGAGAGGTCTTGGGATGGGATTCTGTGCAATATGAGCTCAGGCCCAGAGGCCATATCCAGTCTTAGATAAAGGATGGATGAGCACCAAGTTCGATCTACCCAAGCTAAGGAAATTATACGATTTGATCAAACACCACCATAGCCTTATGTGCCCATGTCAATCTTGACTTTTGAGGACCTACATGTCCGCTTAGATAGACTCGAGCATTAGTTGAGACAAATGAGAGTGTCCAACAGGACCATTGATTGGAATGTCAGTGACATACCTACGATAAGTTCACTTACGTTTGGATACTGATATGAGAGGTTCCTTTGGTTGATTGTCCTCAAGCACACCTCAGAATTTATAGGTTAGTCATGAGAGCCCTTGGCTGAAATGATACATAGTTGGTTGCCCTATTTCCATTGTTCTTGAGTGGGCCATCACCACAATGGTTTACATTGTTAGATCCATCCGGACGAAGGACTTGAGATGATCTTACACAGGAGTTCTTGAGACAATATTCCTTTAGTATTGCCATTGATGTATCGAGGAGAGAGCTTGATGCTCTGAGATAGTGGTCAGATAAGACTATTGCTTTTTTTTTCTCACCCCGTAACTTGAGAAGATCGTCCACGTTATTGTAGATCGAACTTTGGAGAGAGAGCAAATAAAGATGGTAGTGAGAACATTGCAACCTAGGATTGTTAGGAACTTGATTAGGATACGATTCACATATTCTACCTGATTGACTTCAACTCTTTTTAGTGTTGAGGAGGGTAATGCTAGACGTTTGTGGCCATATTCTTCCCCTATAGATTTTAAGGGGAAGAAACCATTATAGCAGAGTTCAGATAAGGGTATTATTTCCTCTTCTAGTTAGAGGGCTACTAGATGTTGTAGGGCAGTTCCATGGTCTATTGATGCATATCCACCTTACCCTTTTCATCATAACTCACAGTCAGTTCCACCTCGACCTTTTCATTTGGCACACCCATATCACACTAAGCTACATATATGCTATAAAGCCAAGTTTCTTGAGAGTCCTCGCACTACATCTCCTAGAGTTGGACCCTAAGGACTCATACTTTGAGGATATCTTGATACTTTTCTCCATTAGTTGTGTCTTTGAGCCAGGCTCTTTGGAGGCTTGTGGATACCAGATTTTTGATTCCCTTGGAGGCGGCCACTCCCTCAACCAATGCCACCTTAGTTTAGGATGGATTTGTATGACTCTTACCATCAGAAGTCAAGGACAAGCCACAAATCAGTGTACAACTTTTTGGCATGCTATTTAGGACATCATTAATCGGGTATCTATGAGTGTGGATCAATTGGTGGTGCAGTACGGACTCTTTATCGACTCATTCTTCTCATGGTTCATACCACGCTAACCCCCTCATTCTACTAGTCCGTGAGGATGATGATGACACATAGATGATGAGTGTCGAGGGTGATGGATCATATCCTTTGATAGAGGAGAAGGGATCCTTTGGTGGACAATAGTAGTTTCTTCAGATCAGAGATCAAATAGATAGGGTTATTCTGTAGCTTGTACCCGAGATACATGTATTGAGTGACAAACCATTTTCTAGCATACTAGTTATGGAGGTGTTCATCTTTTGGATATATTTTGGGGTTTTCTTTCTGTATGGTCTAGAGGGGCTTCGGCTTGATTTTGCTTTAGTTTTGTTGAGATGTTTTTCTTCTATAAGTGATGCACTTATGAGCAGTATTAGTTAGACATTGGTAGAGTTTGATCTTGTGGACCCATCGTCCTCTTTTTGATATATTTTTTGAATGTGTTCATATTTTTTATTATGTTTCTACCTTTTTCTTACATGGATTAGAGTATTTTGAGTAGTTGTTTGATCCATGAGGTGATATTTCTCCATTGTAAATTTCATTCACTACATATTTAAATATTCTCAGATTCATTTATTACATGGGACTCTGAGGAGGATGTTTGCACTCCACTAGATCGGGAATATGTATCATTAGAGAGCTTGTTTTAGAGTGACTCTGACAGTTAAACAAAGCCTAGATGAGGATCAATTTCTGTAGCCAACCAACATCATCAATTGAAGAAGTATTGTGTTTGAGACCATGCTCGTAGGATGGGTGACCATTATTTCGGTTAGCTTTATACGTTGTAACCTTTATTGATATATATAGCCATTGCTAGCCCTTTGAGCTTTGCACATGTACTGTGGCCTTTTCCTTCTTATAGTTATGCTTACCTTTTCTACACCAGGGTAGAGACCATTCGATGTACATGTATGCTTTATTGGGAGTCTCATGAGCTATAAACTAATAGATTTATTTTCCTCACCCTGATTGTTATCATTGTCCCAGCCCATTGTTTGGTTACTTTCCATTAATTAGCATCATTCTTGCCATTCTATATTTCCGCTCTTGCTTACCTTATTCCTTTTTTAACCTTACTCAAATTGATGATTATGTTGGAATCCAGCGATAAGAAAACGCAGCGGAAATAAAAAAAAATTTAATGTCGAATTGCATCAGGATCCAAGCGGTTTGATGAAACTAAATAATGAATCAAGGAAATCCAGATCTTACCTTTTGTAGACCGAATCCTTTTCGACTAGTGCAGATTTGCTTGATCACACACACACTGAAACATAAACATAACTCCTTTGGAAACGATCTAGCAGCAACGAGGCAAGACGATGCAGTGTGCAAACGCCCTCTAAAGGTATCCACAAGAACAACTAATGGATGGGATGGATGTGCTAGCACTTTATGATAGGTCTTTGTCCCACAAAACCAAAGACACCTTAATGTCTTCCAAAACTCTAAAAAGAATTTTCTCTAAAAAACGCCCACTTCAAAAGAACCACTTACTTTAGATGATAAACCCCATATTTATATCGCTTCCCAATCCCTTTTATTAAAACGAATTTAAAACCAAATTCCATTAACTACAACGGGTTCGGGGCTTCGGGCTTGTGTTTAATCATGGGCCAAAGAGAGGAGCCTTCTAACATCCCATTATAGTTGATTTCCATGCGTGACCCATGCTCACTACCGTCAAGTAGCCGGGCCCAAATCATATTCTGCTTACAAGTTATAATTGGTCTCTAGCAAGACATTATAACTACCCAAACTGGTTAACATGATTGACCTAAAACCTTACCATAGTATGATATTAGTCCTTTGTCACACGATGTCCTCGATTAAGCACAAAGCACGGATGAAGTCATCTTTATACAATCCTTAATCGCTTCTTGATTCTCAAGTAGACCGACCAAAAAATGATATTGATAACTCCTATCAACTTCATTCCAGCACCGCCATACTGGTCGCCCCACTTAATGAGCCAATAGACATCTCACCTCAATTAAGAGCGGACAAATTCCTTCACTATCACTCATTACTTCCACATGATTTATCGTATGCCCAATCATAGCTCAGATACCATCCCGTTAAAGACGCCATTGAGCCACGTCAGACACTGTCTTCACAGGAACCACAGAATTCAGGTCAAGGACTCAAATACCACTATACCGCAATGAGAATTACCGATGACATAAATCATGTAGTATCTCCTATAGCTGTCACCCAATAACATGAACTTAACATGTATTTATGTTCTCGAAAATATCTTATGTTCATGACCAGCAAAACGCGGGTCTTTTCAAAAAACATAATAGTCTTACTTCATTATTATTCCCACAATAATGATCGACTATGACTATTTAGGAATAGTGTTCTTTATGCCTTAAGGTTTTAATATCAAGTCACATACTGATGAGATAAAGCTGAGCTAACTATTCGCTGATTTGATTTATCAAGTTAAACCACAATTTAAATAAATAAGATAAAATGATAAATGCCTCATGTATATAAACATATAATTACAATGTATATGCCACTAGGCTAGAGCATATCACTAACAATCTCCCACTTGCTCTAAGCCCAATCAGGCATAAATCGAATGCCTATCGATATAGTATGACTATCATGCTTTGACTATGGAAGAGGTTTAGTCAAAGGATCAACAACATTGTCATAAGTATGAACTCTACATATCTTAACATCTCCTCTCTCAATGATCCTCACGAATGAGATGGAAATGCCCGAGTATGTGTTTGATCACGAGCGTGATCCGCTCCTACCGAGCACACTTCCATTATTGTCACAAATAGATGTCCATACCGGGTTTGTAATTTCAGGAACAACACCTAGTCTAAAAACGAATATTTGATCCAACCGCCCTTAGCCGTGATCTGAGGCAGCTATGTACTCAGCCTCGTAGTAGAATCGCCACTTGTCTTGCTTCGAACTTCCAAATTCACAAGACTGAGATTCAAACAAAACACAAAACCAGATTTCGATCTAAAGTCATCTAAGTTAGACTGAAAACCAGCATCAGTATAACCACTTATAACTAGCTTGCCTTCTTGTCCACCATAGATCAAAAAAATATCCTTGGTTCTTCTCAAGTACTTAAGGATATTCTTGACTACTATCCAATGACATTCAATTGATCCGATCGAATCTACTTTCCATGCTTAAGGCATAAGAGACATCAGGTCAAAAGCATGCATGCATGATAGAACCAATAGCCGGCATAAGTGGGATTTTATCCATGCGCTCTCTCGTCCTTCGTCGTTGGACATTGAGACTTACTGAGCTTAATGCCATGAGACATTGGTAAGAAACCTCTAATCTTGCAAGAACTTCTTTGAAGACTTTGTCTATGTACCCACTTCTACCAGCCGATTAACCGTTGAGTCTATCTCTATAAATATTTATGCCTAGAAGTAGGCGTCGCCTAAGTCTTTCATTGAAAAACATTTCCCTTAACCAAGACTCTCGACACTCTACAAGTGTGGATGTCATTTCCAATAAGTAAGATGTCGCCCACATACAACACTAAGAAGACAATTGCATTCCCACTAACCTTCCTTGTATACACAAGGCTCATTCATTTTCATAAAGCCAAACTCTTTAAATGTTCTCATCAAACAAAGATTCCAGCTTCATGAAGCCTGCTTTAATCCATAAATGGATCTTTGAAGCTTACACACTCTATTAGGATACTTAGGATCGACAAAACCCTTAGGTTGTGTCATGTACACATCCTCGAAAAAATAAGCTCATTGAAACACCGTTTTGACACCCTTTTCCAAATCTCAGAATCATAGTATGCAACGATAGCAAGAAGAACTTAATGTGAATAACATAACGACAGTGAAAAGGTCTCTCATACTAATACCATGAGTTTTTTTGAAACCTTTGCAACAAGTCGAGACTCAAGGTCATATCATGTTTGATCTTATGAACCTATTTACAACTAATGACCTTAGCATCCTCAGGTGGATCAACCAAATTCCAAACCTGGTTATCATACATTGATTGCATCTTAGACTTCATGGCTTGAAGCCATTTTTTAGAATCTAGGCTCATCATTGCCTCATGATAGGTCGCGCCCATCTCTTGACCCACAAGCTTTATGGTTTTGCTTTCGTCACCACGAACCATCTCTGGGCTCATGGATGAGTTCTACCTTGACCTCAGGGCCTCAGGTGTAAGATGCTGACTCAACAACTGCTGAGTCTTGAGGAATTTCCATGGAAGGTCTCCCAAGTATAACTCTGTGGGTTCTTGAACTTTCAAGAGATGTCTTACTCCCACCGACTCTTTGGAAATGAACCTCTTTCCAAAAAGACTCCATTACGAGCAACAAACACTTGTTCTCGATGGATGTAAAGTAGTACCCTTTTGTTTCCTTTGGATAACCCTAATAAATAGCACTTATCGATTTTGGATGCTAGCTTATCAAAAGCCTGACGCTACATAAGCTTCACAAACCCCAAATCTAGAAATAAACTAGTACGCTTTCCTGTCCACAACTCATAAGGTGTTTTCTCAACTGCTTTCGATAGAATTCTATTCAATAAGAACACAGAAGTCTCTAATGCATATCCCCGGAAGGATATTTCAAGATATGTTCGACTCATCATAGATCGAACCATATCTAATAAAGTTCGATTTCTCCCTTCAAATACACCATTCCATTGTGGTGTTCCGTGTGAAAGTGAGTTGTGAGACTATCCCACAATCCTTACAAGATGATCATCGAAATTTTGGCTTAAATATCTGCTCACCTCGACTGTGGATCGAATGTTTTGAGTATTCTTTCCAAGCTGATTCTCAGACTTCCTTCTAGCACCGAGCTTACTGTCCACAAACATCTGTATGTATAAGGCCCAATAAGTCACTAGCCCTCAGCAAAGGGAGCCTTGGTTATTTTGCCTAGTAAACAAGATTCACATGTTTCAAATGACTCTAAGTCAAATGAATGTATTAGCCCATCTTGATGGAGCTTCAAGATGCTAGCTTTCATTGACACATGGCCCAAAATATACAATGCCAAAGTAGGTTGATTCAAGTCATTGGACTTGAACTTAGTATCGATGTTATAGATTGGCTCGCTTGTTTTTAAGTTTAGAACGAGAGACCATTAGATAAAATGAGCATTCCATAAAAATGTCCGCATTATAGATGGAGAAATATTATTCTACAATAAAGTGAATTCCATCCACGTCTAAACAAGAAACTGAAATAATGTTTCTGCTCACAGAGGGCACATAATAACAATTCTTTAATTGGAAAACAAGTCCACTGGGAAAAATCAAATCATAAACTCCTACAGCTAATGCAGCAACTCTTGCTCCATTCCCCACTCGTAGGTCCACTTCTCCTTAAATGAATGATCTACTACTACAGTTCCACATTTACACACAAATGTGAGATCCACATCCAGTATCTAATACCCATGAAATAAAAGTAGACAGATTGACTTCTATAACATGAAAACCTGAAGTGGTAGCCTCGCTACTCTTCTTTCTTCGGGATTCTACCAGAGCTTACAATTCCTCTTCCAATGACTCAGCTCATTATGTAAGAAGCAAACTCCTCTTTCGAGCTGCTTTGGCTTCTTGGCCTTAGGCTTCTGGACTGTCCTTTGCCTTTCTCGCCTTATTGCTCTTTTGCCCTTTCTTTTTCTTTTCATGCCTTCCCTTTCTCGAACCATAAGCACTGGATTTGTCTCAATGTTTGTCTCAACATTCTTTAACATTCCATGTAACTCAACAATAGATTTCTTCATATGGTACATATTGTAGTTCATAACAATTTGATCATAAGATTCAGGTAATGAACCTAGAATTAGATCAGTAGCCAACTCATGACTAATAGGAGCACTAAGCTTATCAAGATGATTGATGAGACCCTTCATCTTTAGCAAGTAATATGTGCACTTACTTACGCTGAGTCATCTCTGGGCATGCATTCAATGCTTCGTGGTCAAACCTTTCTTGACGTGCTTGCTCTTGGAACATTTCCTTGAGATGCACCATCATACAAATGCCTCCATTTCCTCAAATTGCTTCTGAAGCTCAGAGTTCATGGTTGTAAGCAGAAGACAGGTTACATCCATAGAGTCATTCAAATGCTTACTATAAGCATCCCTTTCTAGCCTGGGGCATTATATGAGGTTCATTAGGGATTCATTATCAAGAATATACACTTTCCTCTCTTGTTTAAGGACAAATCCTCAAATTTCGACCAATCGAGGAAGTTTGTCCCATTAAGTTTCTCCTTCGACGTATCGTAGAGCAATGTTGGCTGTGGTTGTTTGAACACGCCATTAGTCTATACAAAAAATATGCAAAGCTTTTAATAAATGAGGTCTTTAATACTCCCAATTAATTAAATAACTCTTTAATTAACACAAATTCAATTTATAGTTTCTTAGTGGTGAAAATCCACGTTTGACTTAAATTCAAGCTAGCCTTGGCATAACACTTTAAACTTAAGCTAACTAGTAGAAACTCTTCCTTTATTTTCCTTGCACTCCAAACCGTGATGATAGCCTAGTTAAGTCTAACCCTATTCAATCTTATGGATATCACCATTATCCATCATGTCTTCCTAAGATGGCCCAATACACCCTGCTTTGGCAGAAACTATATTAAGACGATCAAAGGGCTGGACAAGTGTAAGATTATGGGAAGGCATTTTATGACTTAATATTTTATGTGATGAAATTATCAAGTTGTTAGGCAAACTTATAAACATATACATGCATCACATACAAGCATATTAATAAGCATAAAATTCATGATATAACATGGTCTATTCTTATGTGATCCTAGTGTCAATATGGAGAGTGCAAGATTATCTGCTCCAATAATTTCTAGCTTTACAATGACTCCAAGAACAATCTGTGCCTCCATTTTCGCTCTTCTTCATTATAAACAAGTATTAATTGTATGTTATTTTATGCTAAAATAATAAAAAGAGACACACATGTTGTGTCAATAAAACATTGACAAATTTGTGTCGTATGCCAATATAATGAAAAAGAGACACATCATGTCAGGTCAATAAAATTAACGATACGAGTCAGATGAAAATTACAAACCCATAATTAATAATTCGCCAATCATATCAACTAAGGGCACACATGCACTACAAATTGAATATAAACACATTAAGCACATAATCGATTATGAATATGGTCTTTCAATTATGTGCTAGTCACATAAACAAATTTTAAGGCTAAGATGAGAGTTATCATTCTGAAATTTCTCCCGATCATTAATCACACAATAATTTGGTCATTCACCAATGCTAATTACTCTTAATCTAAGAGTCCATCATTAATTTGGAACAATCCTACTTAACGTGTAATAATCTTTAACAGTCCAATCTTAATGTCTAACATTAATGTGTAACAGTCCTACTGATTAAGAATAATCTATAACAGTCCATTCTTAATGTCTAACAATCCTACTGATTAAGAATAATCTGTAACAGTCCATTCTTAATGTCTAACATTAATACGTAACAATCCTACCGACACAAGAATCAGAATGTTCATACTTAATATGTAATGTACCCTGATGGATTACTGCTATCCGTGAACAACCATACTTAATATGTAACAGTCCTACTAATTAATAAGAATCTGTAATAGTCCTAATCAGATTAGAACACAAGAATTACGAACTCAGAATTTGATTATGATCATCAACAGTCCTAATCCTATTAGAGCTTTTCTAAACCGAATCATTTTTCAATTTCTGATATGATGTTACAGACTTCATACAGAAAAAAAAACATGACTCAGATTATACTGATTATAAAACGAATGAACTAATGGATCATGACATATCACATATGGCAAAACAAATACACTAAACATATCACGTTATACCACATATAAAAATCAGTTTCACCAAACAACAAGTAGCTTTGATACCATTGTTGGAATCCAGTGATAAGAAAACGCAGACGAATAAAAATTAACGCCGACCGCATCAGATCCAAGCTGATGAAACTAAACAATGAATTAAGGAAAGCCAGATCTTACCTCTTGTAGACCGAATCCTTTTCGACTAGTGCAGATTTGCTTGATCACACACACGCTGAAACACAAATAGAACTCCTTCTAGAAATGATCCAGCAGCATTAAGGCAAGACGATGTAGTGTGCAAACGCCTCTAAATGTATCCATACAAACGTCTAATGGATGGAATGGATGTGCTAGCACCTTATGATAGGTTTTTGTCCCACAAAACAAAAGACACCTTAGTGTCTTCCAAAACTCTAAAAGAATTTCTTAAAAACGCCTACCTAAAAGAAATCCACCAACTTTGTGGATGATAAACCTCATATTTATATCAAGCCTCCCAATCCCTTTATTAAAACGACTTAAACCAAATCACTAACTATTAACGGGCTTGGGCTTCTGTCAGCTTAATCATGGCCAAAGAGAGAGCCTTCAACATCCCATTATACTTCATCTATGTGTGACCCTATAAGTTCACTCAATGTCAAGTAAATGAGCCTGGAAGCATATTCTGATTCAGTACACAGTAGGTGATCCTAATCAACAAAATTTGTATCCTATATTCTCCACGTTTAAATAAGCTTACCGCAGATAATGGTCTAGGTCTACCATTTCGGACGGGTTTTCTGCGCACAACCACTAATGTTAAAATCGTGAATTAAATTTGGATTTTCAGGTTTGGTTAAAAACAGGAGGTTTTGGGGTTGAAAACTGAAAATAAAATGAAGAAAAAGAAGAAAGAACTCCTTTGAAGTCTCGTGCCACCGGGTTAGGTTTTTGTAAGTAAACTAACACAGTCCTCAAGTCTTTTCCTCGTCAGAGCACACATAGTCATTTCCCGAACCGGATCTTCATTTGGGGGCTTGTAAAACTAAACCCTATGATTTTCTCTTTGAACATACTGAATGGGCATAAATGTCCCTAGCAAAGAAAACATCTCAAAAAACCTTACTCCATGATAACTGAAGGAGATAACTGGACCGAGCCTCTAATGGATCTAGTGAAAGTATCCATTGAACCCAAAAAGCTTTGCCAAATACACATTAAAGCAGAGCATGCTTTAAGAGATTTTAAACCAAGTGAGAAGCAGAACTTAAAGTCAACTATAAATGCGTATAAAAACAGAGGACCGTGAGTTACCTCCAAACCCTAGCCAGCAGCCCTCCTCTTCAAGGAGGAAGAGGCTCAGCCGTTCATCCTCTGAGTTGTCATCTCAGAGGAGTGTTTGTAGCCGAGAAAGGGGGAGGAAATGAGAGAAAAGGGAAACTGAGAACTCCGAGCCCCAATTTTATTCACTTAAAAATCGCCTTCCGTCAGCATAAATTAAATGGCTTATGTAAAATTTACAAACCAAGTGAAATACCATACAACTCAAACATAAGTGATTACATAACAAGGGTAGAAAAGAGAAAACCAAAATTGTAAATAAAAAGTCAAGGCCAAAGTGCTAGGGAATAAGTTAATTGGAGGACATGCTCAGATGCGGGCTCACATAGAAAAGCCTTCCCGTAGCAGTAATTTCTTCTATTTCTACTATTCTTTCCTCTCGTTTTTGATTTGCAATGCTAAGTTTTACTTGAATTCTTCTGTGGTTGACTGACTCAACAATTTTGGTATAATTAGCTCGCGAAAATCGCAAATTTGCCACAAAATGCTACCGTAGAATAAATAGGACCTTAATAAAAATAAAGTAATTAGAATGATTAGTATACAAAAGCAATCAAAACTATAATAAATAGGTTCAAAATATGACTTTTGGGTACTAATCAATTTAGTTCCCACAAGTTATAATTGTCTCTAGCAAGACATTATAACTACCCAATCAAGTGGAATTGAAGGACTAAAAAACTTAAGGTGATGATATTAGTCCTTTTTGTCACATGATGTCTCGACATAAACAAAGCATGGATGAAGTCATCTTTATACAACTTAATCGCTTCTTGATTCTCATAGAATGACTAAACAAATGATATTGATAATTCCATCAATCTCATTCGAGCACTGCCACATACTTCGCCCCCACTCATCAGAGGCCAATACATCCACCACCAAGAGCTGACAAATTCCTCACTATCACCACATTTCTCCACATGATCATCGCATGCCCAACTATAGCTCCAGATACTATCTGTTGAAGATTCTTCATTGAGTTGCCACATTTAATTTTAGTTCCCTGTAGGAATCCATGGCGACTCAGTCGAAGGACCTAAATACCACTACTCGCAATGAGAATTACTGATGACAATCCATGTAGTATTTCTCTATAGCTACTACCCAATAACATGAACTTAACATGTATTATGCCCTGGAAAATATCTTATGTTCATGACCAGCAAACGTATTTTCTCAAAACATAATATCTTAATATTTCATTATTATTCCACAATAATTAGATCAATTATGGACTATTTAGAATAGTGTTCTATGTCTTAAGGTTTTAATAATGTCACATACTGATGACATAAAGCCGGAGCCACAACTATCTTAAGGATCTTGATTTTACTGTTAAAACCATACTTAATTAACAAGATAAAATCATATATGCCTCATGTATATAAACATATAATGACAATGTATATGCCACTGGGCTAGAGCATATCACTAACAGATTCATCATATTTTGGTGCGTAGAGGTTAGTTATGTCACTTCCTTCACTTCATCCTTGACAGTGATCTAGAGGCTTTAGCTTAAAATTCACGCACATTGACCTTCATTCTTTTCTCTTAGTATTTAATTTATTACTAGACATATTTATTTCTCTTAACTTAATACTTGATTTAATACTTGACATATAACCGAGCCTAATAGTTCAATCCATTTAACAAAACCCAACTGACCAAGTCCAACAGAATGGGCTCATTAAAATTCATTTAACTAACCTAGTCAAGCCCGTTAGTCTAACAACCCTTAAGTCAAATAACCTAAGCACAATCCTTTATTAGCTCATTATGTCCAATAACTTATTAAGGTTTAGGTACGAGCCCATTAGTTATTTAGCCATCTACAAAGCCCATTAGCCTATCATTTATCAATCCACTAGTTTGACCAAACCTAGTATACCCATTAGCCCATTTACCCACTCTTCATACATTCCCTCTTACCTCCTTAACTTAAGCCCCACATAGGACCCCACCCGTATACTTTCATGGGTCCCTTGACAAGTCCCACCTATCATTTTCGACGGTCTCACTTTGGGTCCTACCTTGGTCCTGCTTGTGTCTCCACTGCTCCCACTTTTTAATTTTCCTATATCTCGTGGGTCCTACTTACCACATAATTCAATTTTCAAACTCTAGGATTCAAATTAAAATATTCCTTTTTTATTCTAAATTTCTTCAAATTTCCAATTTATAAAATTCAATTCTAAATTTCGAAAAATTCAAATTCAAAATGCACAATTATCAAAATATCTCAATTTCCAATACTCAAAAGTTTCAGTTTTTGAAAATTCAAGATTTTAATTCCCAACATTCAAATTATTAATTTCCAAAATTTTATTTTTTTAGTTTCTAAAATTCACCCCTTTCTAATTCCAAAATCCTACCATTTATTTTATTTTATTTGTTCAATTTTTTATTTATTTAAAGAATTCAAATTTCAAATTATCCTTTCCAAAATTTTCAAAATCAAAATTCTAGTTTCTAAAACTCCAAGGCAAATTTTCATTTTCTTTTTCCTTTCTTTTCAACGTTTCTATTTTTTCAAAATAATTTTCAACTTACCAAGAACACATGATTATATCTTAAATTATGATGAAATGGAATCTTCTGGGATTAATTCGTATAACATATAAAAGGGCCATAGTGGTAAGCCCAACATCTATTGTATCATTTTGATTAAATTATTAAATGTTCTTAACTAGATTCATAATGATTTTTATGATTATCTGATATTTATTCTTGCACTAACCTTGTTTACTATTAATAGCACACTCGATTCGATACCAAGGTACATTTTCTTTCCCATTTTACTTGTTATTTGCTATATGTTTGGTGCACTCTTGTAAATTGTTGTTGTCCGTTATTGGTATCTATAGTCAATTAGTCAATTTCCATGTTTTCCACTACTAGTAGATACCCAACTTGTAGTTTGTAGGTGCTATGGCTCATTAGCGGACATTTCTAATAGGTAACATGACATTCGAATTTGGACTCGGTTGTGTAGAGTTGTCTTTTCTAAAAAATGACTCATAATAGAGTTTTTATTTCTTATTTTGTTTTCCCTCTTAAAATAAAAAAAAAAAAAAAAAGTGGCGACTCCAAACCGTTTTCTAAATGGTTTTTCAAAAATACAACAATGAGTCTTGCCTTTTAGTGGTCATCATAAACCAATATGCAAAGTGTTCCAAAAAATGGTGACTCCAATCGGGGATCTAGTGGGTTGCTTGAAACTTAACCAAGGAAAGTGTGGTAATTGATCACACATTTGATACATTCTCCTTTTACTTTTTGTTTGTGGATAGCACATTGAGATTTTTTTTTATTAGTTTACTTCATCTTGATGTATTCTTATTGTATATTTTCCGCATTTTGATATGTTGATTGTATATATTATGTTTAGATTGTATAAAGATTTTGATGATATACTTGTGTTTTGCATGACTTCCTGTTGTACGACTACCCCTCTCTTGCTCGATTGCATGTTGCCTGTCTATGTGGGACACACATCTATCCCCTTATCTCCAACTCCTAAGTCTCGATCGAATATGTATCCTTTTATTGTTGTGTAATGTTTGATAGGAGACTTGTTGCTCTTTGTTTGCTCTTCAACCGAGTTAGTGACTAGGAGTAAGGTCTAGGGATAGACTATATCTATGTTTGGGAGCATTCCAGAGGTGGTCAATACGATGTTGCCTGGAGTCTCGATCTTGAAGACTCAGATAGCCTTATAGCTAGATTTCGTGGATATCAGTGACTGAAGTGTTCTTCTCGTGTTAGATTTATTAGGTTTTTCGGATGCACCACATATTCACTATACAGTTAATTTCTTACTTAGTGTTGAGAGTAGTGATAACCTTAACCATAGGAACACCCCCCACCCCCCGGGGATGTCGAGGTAGTGCATGTGTTGATGTGATGACCACCTTGCATGGAAGCATCCCGTCTGTTCGGAGGCGTGGAGGAGGTTGTGTACCATTGGAGGATACGATCGCTCTTAATAGGGACCCCTTCAGAAGCCTATCTTTTTTTTAGAGCCACCCTGACCTTATAGGTTGAGCTTGGATCCTTTGTTTAGGATTTCTTTTTCTACACGTGGGTGCATCTGAGAGCCTTTAAGGCCATTTTGGTCAAAGTTGGGTCTAGTATTCCAG
Source organism: Tetrastigma voinierianum (assembly GCA_016808115.1). Classification (NCBI taxonomy): domain Eukaryota; kingdom Viridiplantae; phylum Streptophyta; class Magnoliopsida; order Vitales; family Vitaceae; genus Tetrastigma; species Tetrastigma voinierianum. Next base: position 135,779 of record JAEQBH010003421.1, read on the forward strand.
TCTCCAATGAAGTGTTCTTAGATATCAATATGTGGTCGAGTCTTAGGTGGACCACCTTTTACCTTTGTGTCAAACTATCTCTCCTTACGTAGTTTAGTAGCTCGGTATCCACTTTATACTCTTTTGGTGTTGCGACTTATCTTCTTTATTCGTGACTTTTTGCACACCGCACTTCCTCGGGGTCCCGCAATAACCCACAACCCACAAAATTTCTGTCTTAGGTCATCTTGCACCAAATCTTGGTACTGAACCGGTACCAACTATCCATGGACACCGAGTTACTTGACACCACTTCCATAAGTCCCTTCATCGGGACCCATTCATTCATATTTAAATCTAAAATATGAAAAGAAAATTAATAATTACAATCTGTAGGGGTTGATCATGACCCTCCTACCATAATTACATACCCGACTATTTATAAAATAGTCCAAAAGAATTTTATAAAAATCCTTTATACAAAACACTTGTACAAAAAATGTTACTCAAGGCCACATGTCGGCCTCCTTCGCAATCACGGTCTCGTCGGAGCGCCGTCTCCTTGTACACTCCCTGTATCTGAAAGGGGTCCCATGACGGGGTGAGCAATGCTCTGTAGAAAAATTCTCCTACAAGGGCTACTCCCCACCTAAATGCACATGCAATGACATACATACATCCAACCACATTCCATACAGAAAAAGCAATCCTATAAGGAATATTTCATGTCATGCATGAGATGAGACTCCTCATGCCCATAAACCGAGTCCTGACCGACTCCCTCACACATGTAAATGCCAAATGTGAAAACCAATAATTAGTGTTTCACTCAATGACTTAACCCTTTGGACAACCCTCCAATATTTATTTAATTTCATCAAATCCCGTGTGTTTTTGTGGGTAGCGAATTTCCGGGGTCTTACCGTAGGCTTCGCACGCCTTCCGACACTTTCGCGAACTTTCATCGCTGGATCCATATGTCTAACAAAGAATAGAATTTGGGTCTTTCACCCTAGGATGGGGGGATCTGCCCCATCTTGCTTCACCAAAACAAAGGAAATTTATTATTATTATTTTATGCAAAACTGAGTCTCACTCTTAGATGTCGTCCCGCTCGAAATCTCTCTCTCTCTCTCTCTCTCTCTCTCTCTCTCTCTCTCTCTCTCTCTCTCTCTCCCTCCCCTCCCACTACACATCCACCAAGAATGGTGAATAACCACCAGTGCACACACACCCGCTGACGTGATGTCCTCGTGCATATGAAATGCAATTATTCCATTTCATACTATAACATAAGTCATACGGAAAATGAGAACTACATGCAACATATTCAAATACATGGATAATTATATTTTCTAAGCATATAATTTACATCCAATTATAAATTCTTCATGTCAATACATCCATAAGCCTGCATTAACATGATTTTCACACAACCAACATGATATTCAAATTTTTTTACAATAACACATAAAAAAATAAAAATAAAAACAGCACACACACAACCAAAAATCATCCCAGACTTCGAAAATACCTCGAAAACTCGTCCGACCGCCCAAAAACAAGCCTCGAAAATTCAAATGGGACCGGTCCGAAATGGGCCTTGAAATTGGAGTTTGAGACTCCGCCCGAAAACAAATCCCGGGAAATTCTAGTCCTGACTCCACAAACATTCCTGAAAATTATGTCCGGACTGTCCGAAAATAGTCCTGAAAATTCCTACACTTAGTCCTAAGATTTTGGGACTGAAATTTATGGCCTCTCATGGCCTTAAAGAAAACCCGAAGCCATTAAATGGCCTTTAGGATATAAATAACCCAAGTAGGAAAATTCCCTACCTCGTGGAGTTTGACGAAACTCCAAGATTTTGGTATCCACGTGTAACCCTCGTTGCGTGGATCAACTTTAACTCTCGGACCGTTAAGATTCGATCTTTGGAATGCCGGGAAAATCCCCCTCTTCTTTTCTCCCCCTTTCTTCCTCTCTCCCTCTTTCCACTTTTCTTTCTTTCCTTTTTTTTTTCTTCTTTCCTTCTCTCCCCCTTCATATCCACCGAACTCCCCTTTCTTTTTGTTTGCTCCTCTCCTCCTTTCCTTTCCATTTTCCATTTTCTCTTTTCTTTCATTTTCTCCCATCTTTCTTTCTTTTTCTCATTTCTTTTCTTCTCCTTTTGTTTGGTTTTTCCTCATTTTCGCCCTTATCCACCGAATTGTCCAAGTGGGAAAACTTCCCACCACTTTCCTCCTTTGCCACATGTCATCTCCACAATTTTCTTAATTTCTTTTCTTTTCTTATTTTGCTTTCCCATTAATTCCTCCACTTGCCACTTAGCTCAATGTGAGCCATTCACACAAGTGCACCACATGGCTCATACCATGTGTCACTCCCCTAGGGTGCCATGTGACATCCACATGATCATGCCATGTGTCATCTGACACCCGGTGCCTTGAAAAATGTGAAATTCCGACTATCTCTAAATCCAACGAAATTTGACAAGGTAAATAGATTTCACGAGACGAATTCAACGGGGAGGTCCGTTTTGTCATCCAAAACCTAGAAAATTTATGGTTTCCAACCAAAATTACCGTTTTACCATTTTTCAGAAAAATTGAATTTTTCTTGGGTTTTACATTCATCCCCGCTTAATAGAATTTTGTCCCTGAAATTCACACATACTAGCACACACAAACACATGTATATGCAATAATATTGTAGTTCCACTATTAGACTCCCAATATTGCATCACTTTGACCTTCATCCTCAAATAAAGAGAAAGGACAGGCCGCATCGTGTCCCTCGTGATCCCTAAGTCAGCTCCTCCACCCTGTTGCCACTACAATTTCACTAGCCTCATAGTCTTACGTCGCAAAACCTGAACCCGACTATCCAAGATACGCATTGGTCCCTCCTCAAAGGTCCCATATGTATCAACAATAATCTTTCCCTAGTCCACAACATGAGTTGGATCTGGGGTATACTTCCGAAGATGGAGATATGGAACACCTGATGGATTAATCCGAAACCTTGGCGGGTAGCGCCTAATCGATGCACTGTGCCCACCCCCGATATCTCAAGGGCCCAATATACCTCGGCGCTAGCTTCCCTCGCTTGCTAAATCTGACTACTCCTCTCTTAGGCACCACCTTCAAGATGACGTGATCACCTACCTCGAACTCTAGAGGTCGACGCCATCTGTCGGCGTAGTGCTTCTGTCTACTCTAAGCCGTAAGGAGACACTTTTGTATCAAATCCACATTCGCAGAGGTTTCTTTAATCATATCTGAACCAATGATGGAACGCTCTCCCACCCCATTTCCAACAAATCGGGGATCGATATGGCCTCCCATATAAAGCCTTATAGGGTGCCATCTATATAATCGCCTGATAACTGTTTTTAAAGGCGAATTCCACTAAGGGTAAGTGCTCCTCCCAACTACCCTTAAGATCCAAGACGCATTCTCGCAGCATGTCCTCTAAAATCTATATGGTCCTCTCAGGCGAACATCGTCTCTCTGAATGAAGCATTCTTTGATCGTATTGTGTCCCCATGGCCTTTGGAACTCTTCCAAAAGTGTGTTGTAAACCTGTGATCCTTGTCTGATACTATGGACACCGGTATGCCATGTAGTCAGAGAATCTCTCGAATATATAACCGATAGAATTCCTCCAGTGTGAAGGTCATCATTACTACTAGAAAATGTGCCAAGTTAGTGAGCCGGTCCACTATCACCCATACAGCATCATGCCTCCACAGTGTCCGTGGCAAGTGAGTCACAAAGTCCATCGTGATATGCTCCCACTTTCACTCTGCTACCTCGAAATTTGAGTAGCCTGGCAGCAAACACGTTGACACGGTAAACACGATGAGACAAAATCTCCAGCGTCTTAAGCTTCATCAGCTCTAGTAATACTAGTGACGAAGATCACGGTACATCTTCGTGCCACCTGGTGTAAAGCAAATCGGGAGCAATGGAACTCCACGGATCTCCTCTCAAATCGGTCGGTAGAGACCCTGACCCGTCCCACTGTATCGAAGGCTACCATACTGTGGATGGCCCGGTATAAATCGCTCATTACTGACTTTACTCAGTCCTTGATGGACAATATCTCTATGTCCTACCCCTAGGACTCAATCACCCTGCTCAGTAGGGATGGTGATTCGTGCCACAGTAGGCTGAGCTAAAATCAACAAAATTTATATACACACAAGTTCTACTACGGTAGTAGTCAAACTCTTTGCAGTATGAGTGTGCAGAATTCGAACACGGGGATGGGTTTTCATCCTAGGAATGATTTGCATAAGTGCACGAAGGTAAGGCTTTCTATTTGGACTTTTTGGATTTGTTTCAAAAACAGTGTGAGTAGTTTAACTGCTGAGAAATTGTAAAAACTTAAAGTGATGGGTGAAAAGTTAACTTTGAAGATTTAGGTCACTAACTTGGTAGCTTAGAACCAAGACAAATTGTCCTCGGGTTTTATCCTCGCGTTATGACAAGCAACCTATAAGTGCAAGCCACAACTGGGATCTATGTTTAACTAGCAAGCCTAACCCTAGAAACCACTCCTATTTGAGTTAACACGAGGTAACATGCATCTATGACCTCTTCTGAGTTTGAAACCTAACATTAAATGTCGTCTCGGAGGCTCGTAAAGACCATCTAATGAACCCACAGTACATAGCAATAAGCATACCTTTGTATCGTAAGCATAGTAGTATTGGCCAAATTAATATTAAATGCTATTCAGCCCTATTTTGAGAAGATAGAGGCCATAAATACGATCACTGTAGCATTCGACACATGGGAATGACACATTTCCTCTGACCAAGCTAGCTTCCTTATCTTCAAAGAAAGAGAGGCAGCCAAGCATCTCTTGAGTTGTCATCCTCAAGGGGTGTTTGGCAGCGAAAATAAGGAAAGAGGAGAGAGAAGAGAACACCCAAAGCACAACTAAAAGGCTGCGAGATATTTACACAAATGAAATTGGCCAAAAAAGATTGCTTAGGGTTACAAAATGGGAGGGGGCTTATATATGCCACCCAATGTAGAAAATACCACAAAAAGCCCTATGATTGGCTAATTTTAGGAGACGAGAGTAATACACCAAAATTGAAGTCGGTTGCATTAATTACAAAAAACACTTGTAGAGGCGATAAATTTACGTAAAATGAACAATTTATTTAGGCGCGAAAATTTCGCTAGCTAAGCGAAAATTTAAGCTAACTAGCGAAATCACCAAGAGATAAGCCGAAATCAAATTTTAGCTAGGCATAGTTGATTTATTTAGCTAGCGAAATTTAAACAACAGCGAGTATAATGATAAGCGAAATGCAAAGCTAAGCTAGAACGATTACTGTGAAAATTTTGGAGTCTATGAAAATTAGCGAATTGAACTAAGCTAAGATTGCGAAATTTTAAGCTAGAACTGCAAAATTTTATAATCCAAAGCGAAATTTTTCGCAATCTTAAGCGGAAATTCCACTAGAGTGCGACTTCCTTTGCATTGCTTCTGCCCTCTCTTTGCATTGATTTTTCTTCACTTTGCCTTTATTCTTTCTTTGATTTTTGGTCTATTTGATGGCTGACAATTGGGTTCAATCTTCATGATTCATCATATGTCTCGATATTGAACTCCCAAAGTACCACAGACATAAAACAACCCAAAAATAACCTCCCCAGCGACATAAGTGATACTAAGAAGACTTGAACACTTCAATTGGCATAAATGACATGATTAGTGCGCAAAAAGCACTCAAAACCTATCTAATATAGGGTTCAAAATAGCACTTTTTGGGTACTAATAAGATGGTGTAGCCACCAAACTCCCTAATGCTCCCTGAGCCTGATCATTGTACTATAGCCTAAACTGTTCCACAGTCTCAAGCATCTGCCACTCCCGGGAAGCTACACTAGCTGATACGCCCCGTGACTTCTGATTGAGTGCATTAGCCACAACATTTGCCTTACCAGGATGGTAATGCAAAGTGAAGTCATAATCCTCTAGATACTCTATCCATCTGTGTTGCCTCATGTTGAGGTCCCGTTGTGTGAAAATATACTTTAGACTCTTGTGGTATGAAAATACTTCAAATTGTTCACCATATAAGTAGTGGCGCCAAATCTTTAAGGCAAAGACAATGGCCGCCAACTCCAAGTCATGTGTAGGGTAATTCTGGTCATGATTCTTTAGGTACATGCAGAACCATAAACCCTGACCCTCCCGGACCCATCAAGACACATCCTAGTCCGTTCCTAGAGGCATCACAGTACACCATGTACCTCTGTCCCTGTTCCGGGACTATTAGAATAGGAGCTGTAGTAAACCTCCTTTTCAACTCCTGGATTGCATTCTCACACATGTCATTCCACTCAAACTTGACCCCTTTTCGGGTCAATCTAGTCATAGGTGCCACTAGCCGGGAGAAATCCTCAATAAACCTCCTGTAGTACCCCTAAAGTACCAAGAAACTACGTATCTCGAAGACTGTCTTTGACCTCTCCCAACTCATAACAACCTCAACCTTCTCAGGGTCTACTGACACACTTGGCATACAACTGATCGTCCCTGAGTGCCTAGAGAACAATCCGCCTCATGCTCGTCCTTAGACTGGGAGTAGATCAAAAAGTCGTCAACAAAGACCACAACAAACTAATCTAAGTAGGGTTGGAATACCCTGAGAAGGAAGATATCTGAACTAAAAAAGCATATACCGCGTCTTAAACGTTGTCTTAGGGATATCTACCTCCCTAACCCTCAGCTGATGGTAACCGGTACAAAGGTCTATCTTGGAGTAGACTCGAGACCCTTTCAATTGATCAAACAAATCACCAATCCTTGGTAATGGATACCGATTCTTGATCGTAACTCTGTTCAACTTTTGATAGTCAATGCACAGTCGAAGTGTCTTGTCTTTTTTATTAGCAAAAAGAACCGGAGCACCCCATGGTGAAGTGCTCTGTCTAATAAAACCTTTGTCCAACAATTCATGCAGTTGGACCTTAAGTTCCTGCAACTCAACCGATGCCATCCTATGAGGAGTCATTGACATGAAGGCGTACCGGGGGTGTAACTCCAATAACAAAGTCTCCTTACTGTGTGGGAGGGAGTAAATTGATTCGCTAAGGGTAGAATCATGCATAGAGTAAATTTGGTGCTCGAAATCAAAATATTTATAAACCCTAAACCTGCTACTATTTGTAGCATAGCTCTTCTTGATATAAGCAACTTCTAAGTTGAACACAAGGATGAGTTTCTTCGTGTGAGTAACTTCTTGAGATGATTCAAAATGGTGATTTCACTTTGGATTTAGGGTTTTTATAAAAATAGTGAGGTTGGTGATTTGAAAACTGAAAATAAAATGGAATAAAATGTAAAAAGAACTCCTTGAAGCCTTGGACCACTGGGTTTAAGGTTCTAGGGCAACTGAGAGGTCCTCGGGTCCTTTTCCTCATGTTGGGGAGGATTACCTATAGTCATTTCTCGAATTGGATCTTCATTTAGCTATAAAAACCGAACCCTAATTTTGAGATGTAGCATTTATTGGTCATTAATGTTTCCGGATAGTGAAACTTTATCTCTTGATCTACCCTACAGTGACAAATAAATGGCAACTAACCAAATCTTAGTGGATATAGCAATAAAAATCCACTAAACCCTAAAAGATTGCCAAGTACTGGTCAATCAGGATACATTAAAGGGATTTAAACCTACAATGAAAGATAGAAACATAAATGACAATAAATGTTTGCGTTAAAAATAAGAGGACCAGCAGTTTACCTCAAAACCTTAGCCTAGTAGCCATCCTCTTCAAGGATGAGGGAGGTTTATCCAGCCATCCTTTGAGTTGTCATCCTAAGGAGGTGTTTGGCAGGTGAGAAAGTGAGAGAAAAGGGGAGAAAATGAGAGTAATAAAAATAAGCGGCAAAGCTGAAAGCTTTCGCCCCAAAATTTATTGCATAATGTGATGATTGTCAGTACAAAGCCTTGACTAAGCCTTATATACAGCTTAGAATAAGAGAAATTACACAAATACATGAACTACCAACAATACATAGAGGGTAGTTTGGGAAAAAGATACCAAAAAGTTGTCAAACGGGGGTCAAACAGGATACAAGAGGAAGTAGGTTGCGAAAATTCGCAACCTATGAAGCGAAATTTTCTCAACCTTGCAAAATTCCTACAATGACCCAATTTCTTTTGTTTTCTGCTCCATTTTCCTTCTGGCTTATGACCTCCAACTCTGAGTTTGGCTTGGATTCTTCGTGTTTGAGTCGACTCAATGATTTTGGAATAGTTAGCCTGTAAAAACTACAAAATTTACCACAAAATGCGATCAGAAGTATAGCAGGGACCTTAGTGTGCCAATTGGGTTAATTAAGTTGATTAGTACACAAAAAATGCTCAAAACTTGCAATCAACAGGGCTCGAAATAGCATTATTTGGGCATTAATCACTCCCCAACCGACACATTGCTAGTCCCTTAGCAATGAAAGAAAGAAAGAGAGAGCAGACAAATTATGATCAAAATTATGTATACAAAACTGGTATTCCAAAAAGAATGTGAATGAGTAATGCCTAACCCTTAGTATGAATCACCAAAAACCCTGCCCAATAACTATCTCAAGAGACCGAATGCCATATAGAATCAAGTGTCAGAAGAGTCTCCAACTCAAGAGAATCAACCTGAAACTTCCACCAAAATCTAAGTGTTTGTACGATCGGTTTCAGCGATAAAGCGCGGGGCGCACCTCACTGACGACTGCGCCTGACCTAGTACACTAACCGACCTAAATAGATCAGGATCCACTCTCATACCATACTTCTTTTTGTGTTGTAGGGGTGCAATGTTGAGGCATCGACTTCACCAAAGTCCATGTAACGGGGATCCACCGATGACTCCCAACCAATTAAGGTTTAGGGCATCAAGTCATAAGGATCTTTCGACCGCTAATTTTTCAGGTTTCACCCCGGACTCCAAATGATTTCGAGACTCTAGCACCTACAACTCGCTAAACCTCACCCATCCACCCATGTAGCGAGCACTAAGTTGGTGACTCCCAACTAGTTGGCTTAGGGCACCAGGCTTTAAAGACTTTCGCCATATACCCCTCAGACCGTGCTCTAGTTTCAAGGAAAAGCGTCGTGGCGTTTCTTTTCTTTTTCTTTTTCTTTTTCTTTTTCCTTTTCTTTTTCTTTTTCACTTATTTTTATTTTGGAAGAATTCATTGGCCTTCTTTTCACGGGGATCCTTAACCTATTAAAGGTGGTCAACAAAACTAGGTCAAGTTCTTGCAAGGCTTAGGAGGCTAGGCAGTTTTAAGTTGTGTTGAAATCCTAATGTGAGTGTGGTTAGCTAAAGGTGGAAAGAAAAGGTTGAAAACAATGAGACCAGCTGATCATCCACTCAATCATATGAATGGAACTAATTTAATATCACTTGAGGTGGAGCAGTGTTTTAGTTTTCAAAATGCGGGGCTAAATGGCTCTGAAAAAATGGGTGTGATTTTGAAGCCGTAAATATAAGTTGTATGGTATGTATAAAGAAATATAACTAAATTTTCATCTTTACAAACAAAAACTAACAGCTTCGCGAAAAGGGTAAACAACAAGCCACTGGACATCACAAAAAGGGCTTTGCTAAAAAAAAAAGCAACAAAAACATGAATGTAAAAGCCATTTCCTTCACTAACTCTCCCCCTAACCAAATGTCACATTGTCCGCAATGGGGCTTGGATTGGAAAGTTAGAGAAGGAAGTGCTACCTCCTTAGTGGTGTGCAGCCGGAGGAAGGTCATCCTCATCACAGGTAGTGAGGTGTTCTTGAGTGTAGTGGAGGAATGGTTGCCTTTCTGTTCTTTTCTAAGCAGTTAAGAAAGCTGAAATTTAATTTGTGGGTAGGGTGCTGGCTTTATTGGAGAATGAATTGAAGAGGCTTAGGCAGGCACTGATGGGGAAATCGGAGGTAGGCCTAAGTGACTATAAATCTGCACAAGGATGGCCTGATTATATGCGAGCATGACACTGGTCTGAGCAACGGTGGCCTCGGTGCATGTCATTCTCTCAATTAGGGCTGCATGGGCAACCGCAAAAGATGCGGATGTGGTTGAGAAGGTGTGGACTGCATCCATAATGTCGAGAAAGTCTTGAATGGATAATGAGATATGCTGTAGTGGTGGTGTTGTGATCTTGGGTCCAAAGAGATCTATAGAATTTGGGAATCTTGAAATTTGAGGGCTCTGGGAGTGCAGAGGGATGCAGGTGTTGTGAAGCCCGATGGAGTAGTGATGGCCCAGGAGATGGAGCCAGGGATCTTTGGAATATGGGGGGCTCTCTGCCAGATCTCTTTGTTGGAGGTGGCTGATCCTTTGTAGGAAGGTCAACTGCGAGCTGATCCTTAGCTAGATCCGGAGGTGGGAAGTGATAAGAGCGGGGCATAATTTGCCACTTGTCAACAATAAGGACGGCCTCGCAATCTCGACGACGCTCTAGTCTGGGCTCAGTAGGAAAACCAATATGCTCTAATACCTGGCATAATAGCCTCGGGAACATGAGGGAAATGGACTCAAATCGGGTTAGGTTCCTGCGGTGGACCTTGTCTTCGAAAGGGAATAAGGAGGTCATGATGAGCTCGATAGGGCTGAACCAAAAGCCCTCAGATATACGGTATAGAGCCTCCAGAATAGCTCCTTGCCTCTTTACAAGATGCTATAGCGGAAATAGATTGGAACACAATATATGATCGATAAGGAGTATACTCAGGGGAAGCTTCCTCATGAATAAGATTGGCCTAACTGTCGTGTCCCATGATAATAAATGAACCATCTCCCATGACGAGGATGGGGCTGTGCATGCATGTCTGTCGAGTTGGCTAGGACCCTTTGGCGAGATTGAACTTAGACCCAATGTCAGTGGCACATTATCCTTGCTCGGCCATAGATAGAAAAATGAATAGCAGTCGGATTGGGCTCTCACCTGGATGTCATAGTGTGGTAGAACTAGATGACCACCCGAGGGTAGAAAAACTGGTGTGGGGTCATAAATGGCTCAAGGGAGTACCTCTGCACTAGCCGCATAGAGTCTCTGAGCTTTGAATCTTCAACAAAGGCCGGAAGATCATAATAAAATTCGCTATGCAGTTCCTTAGTACTGCAATCAGAATTTCCAATAATAGGGGCGTAGTGGAAGATGGGTCTCGATGGTGAAGCCGGGGACGAGATCCAGAGGAGATCCTCAGCGGGGCTTGATTAGGTGGTGAATGGGAATCACGGGGCTGGGCGGAAGACTCCCTTGTTTAGAGGTCTAGACCCTTTTGGAAGGTGGGCCCCTCCGTGTTGGTCTTGGATGTGGAGGAGATGGAGGAGTGGGGCCAACTCCTGTATCATACCTTCGTGGGGCGGAAGCCGGTAGGAGGCGGGGCATGAGCGGCGGCTGACGGCTCTGGCTGACCACGGTAGGAGTGCCACGGCTGCGGCCCAGGGAGGCGGTGGCGGAGGCGAGCGGTGTGGTCGCGACGGGATGAGGACAAGGGTTAGAGCCGTCGATAGGGGGAGGGGAAGAAGTCTGCACCACAGTGCGTGGGTTGTGTCCTCCGCGTGTCTTAGCCATGCCTGGGCTAGAGAAGGGAAGGAGATGGAGAGAATGGGAGGAGGAGTGTTTATGTTCTAAGGAAAATAAATGGTTTGAAATGAAAAATGAAAGAAAAAGAGGGGAGGGGGGTTAAATAAGGGGTCAAGGAAGGTGAAAGGGTTAGCCCAATTAATGTCCATAAAGGGGTGTTAAAACTAGGGCTCAAAAATCTGGAGTAATTATGGAAAAGGTGCAGGAAACGAAAAATTATAGGTGATGAAAATTTGGAAAAATAAAGGGCGTGTAAGTGTGATTTGCCAGCCAGGTGAGAATTTATGAGTTGCGAAATTCTTGCACCTACACAATTTCAACTTTGCACAAAAGATCTGCCTTTTGCCACACCTGCAAAACAAAGAACCAAAATTCATGAGAATATGCATATGAAAGACATAAAAATTACTAAGAGAAACTAAACTAAAGCAAAAATTTTTAAAACCAAAATAAAGCTGAAAGTAACAAAGAAATCTGAACAAAATTTTGGGGTGGCCTACGAGTCTCTACAAAGACCACACCCACACAGGGTAGCCTTTTGGATTCATGGAGGGTCAAGGAGGGGGATCTTATTTGTCTGCTATGTGCTGTACTGCATAGGGCTTTAGTCTCTGCCCATTGACCTTTAACACTCTGCTGTCCTTGGAATTAAGCAGGTCCATTTATCCATTGAGATAGACTTGATGGATGATGAATGGTCCAGTCCATCTTGACTTGAGTTTGCCGAAAAGAGGTGGAGCTTAGAGTCATAAAGCATCACTTGGTCTCCTTGTTTGAAGTTTTTGCGGGCTATCAACTGATCATGCCACTTCTTTAATCTGTCTTTTTCAATCTTCGAGTTGAAGTAGGCATCATTCCTTAGCTCTTCTAGCTCATTGATATCAATGAGCCTTTTAAGGCCAGCTCTTCCCATATCGGGTTGACTTTTGTTTGCCGCCATGCCTTATACTTTCGATTTCCATAGCCGGGTGACAAGCCTTGCCATAAACTAGCGATGGGGGACATGCCAAGGATAGTCTTGTGCCTTTTGTATGCCCCCTGAGGAATCCGACGAGGAGACCAGTCCTTTGCATTTGGAGCTCACCACTTTCATCAATATTGTTTTGATTTCCCTGTTGGCGAGCTCAACTTGACCACTGATTTTAGGATGGTAAGGGGTGACCACTTTGTGCTTTACACCATACTTAGCTAGGAGGTTCTCAAAAGGTTTGTTGTAGAAGTGTGAACCTCCATCACTGATTATGGCCTTGGGGACCCCAAATCTGGAGATGACGTTCTCCTTCAGGAATTTCAACACCACCTTGTGGTCTGGCTGCTGTAGAGCCCCTTTGCCACACCCATTTCGACATATGATGACTCCGGCAAAATGTAGACATATTTGAACGATGAAGGGAATGGTCTTATAAAGTCGATGCCCCAAACATCGAACAAATCAACTATCAAGATCGGGTTCAAAGGCATCATGTGACGACGAGAGATTTTCCCTAATCTTTGGCATTTGTCGCATTCCCTGCATATGGTGTGGGCATGAAAGAAGGCGATAAAACCAGTTGTAGCACCTTCATAGCAGTTTTGGGAAGCAAAATGACCTCCATGTGCATTCTCATGGAAATGGTAGTATCCTTGTTGTTCTCCCTCGGTACCACCTTCGATCGATTATCTAATCAGCACAATATTTGTACAAGAAGGGCTCTTCCCAATAGTAGGAGTGAATTTTTAAGAAGAAAAACTTCTTGTCTTGTGCCTTCCAGTCAGCTGGTAACTCTCCTATTGCCAAGAAATTGACAATGTGGGCATACTATAGGGCATTCTCTACTAGGAGTAGGGACTCCTCAGGAAATTCGCCATTGATTCAAGGATTGTGAGTGTTGTGTTCTATTGTTAGTCTCAAGAGATGATCCGCAACAACATTCTCCACACCCTTTTTATCCACTGTCTGCGAGGTTGAACTCTTGGAAGCGGGGAGAACCCATTCGATAAACTGTATGGCATTTTAATTGACAGGTACTTCATAGTCGAGTGATCTATGAAGATGATTATGTCCAACCCAACCAAGTAAGCACGAAACTTGTCCAAAGCATAGACCGCTACCAACAACTCTTTCTCTGTGGTGGTGTAATTCCTTTATTACCTCATTCGCGTTTGCCCATAGTAGACCACATAAGGTTTTCCTTCTTCTCGCGAACTTATCCAATGGCGAATTAAACACTTCCTTTACCAACCTCAGGTAACTTTTAGTTGGGGGCTCTCACTATTGGTGTAGTGGTCAAGTAAGCGTTGAGCTCCTCAAAGCTCTTTTGGCAGTCTTCATCCCAAACGAATTTGGCATCCTTCTCCAATAGCTTATAAAGAGGCTTAGAAATGTTTGAAAAATCCTTGATGAACCTCTTGTAAAAGCCTGCATGCCCTAAGAATGGCCTCACAGTCTTCAATTTTTGCCTTGTCAACCTCAATTCCTTTGTTGGAAACAATATGTCCCTGTACAATTCCCTAGTTGACCATAAAATGACATTTTTCCCAATTAAGCACCAAGTTCTTCTCAATACATCTATGTGGGACAGTTTCCAAGTTGATCAAACATTTTTCGAAGCTCCCTTCATAAACTGTAATATCATCCATGTAGACCTCCATAATGTGCGCCACCAATTTATTGAAGATACTGAGCATGCATTGCTGGAATGTGGCAGGGGCATTACACAGGTCGAAGGGCATCCTTTTGTAGGAATATGTGTCAAATGGGCAGGTGAAGGTGGTCTTCTTCTAGTCTTTTGCAGCAATCTCAATATGGAAGTAGCCTGAATAGCCATCCAGAAAGCAGTAAAAGTTGTGGTCGGAAATTCTTTCTAGAAGCTGGTCCATGAAGGGTAGAGGGAAGTGATCCTTTCTTATACCTCCCATTTAACCTTCGCTAATCAATACATACCCTCAACTTTGTGGTAGGCGGGTGGGCATTTCCTCTCCTTCTCATTATGCACATTAGTTACCCCTAATTTTAGGCTGCTTAGGGGTTTGACTCACCCAGAATTCACTATCGGATATAGGGTAAATGATACCAGTTTGTAGCAATTTTAGGACTTCTGCACGTACCACCTCCTGCATGTGAGGACTCAATCTTCTCTGTGGCTGCCTTACTGATTTTGCTTCCTTCTCCAAATAGATATGATGTGTGCAAACAGCTGGGCTAATTCCCTTTAGGTTAGTGATTATCCACCCAATAGCCTGTTTGTTCTCCATGAGATGTTAATGAGTGTTTTCACAGTGAAGTGCTGACGAGGAGGATATGACAACTAGGCACTGCTCATGTTCTTCTAAGTATGCATATTTTAGTTCCACAGGCAGGGGCTTGAGATCTAGCTTTTGATGCTCATTGGTTCCTTCCTCAATCAGCAAAGGTAGACTTTCTTCTTTTTTTCTCCATTGACCATGTACAGTATTCAAGTCTTAGACTTCCTGTAGCTCTTCATAACAGTCAAACAGCTCCTCAATTAGCACATCTTGCATTTGCTGTTGATCATATTGTTCCTCCAGAATTGTATCAATTATACAAACTTCATATGGACCCTCTTTGCCCCAGTTTGCACTTTTACTCAAGTGGAAGATGTTGAGTTCAGTCATGTTCCCCGAATGCTTAAGTTGCCTGACTCCATTTTGATAATTGATAATCACATTAGAAGTGGCCAAGAATGGTCTTCCGAGGATGATAGGCACATAATTAGTCCCCACAGCAACCGGTTTTTTATCAAGCACAACAAAGTCTATAAGATAGTAGAATTTATCCACTTGTATTAAAACATCCTCCACAGTGCCCTTTGGTATTTTCATGGATCTATCTGCAAGGGACAATGTGATTGAAGTGGGTTTTAATTCTCCCAAACCGAGCTGCTTGTACGTCGAATAAGGCAGTAGGTTTACACTAGCCCCCAAGTCTAGCAGTGCCTTTTCTACACAAGTGCCTCCGATATTCACCGAGATGGTAGGGCAACCTGGATCTTTGTACTTTCTTTGAAGTCTTGCCTTGGGCCATTAAACCCAGGCTTGTTATGTCAAGAAGGCCTTCTTGTCGACATTTAACCCTCTCTTCACTGTGCATAGGTCCTTTAAAAATTTGGCATATGTTGGGACCTGTTTAATCATGTCAAGTAAGGGGATGTTGACCTTCACCTACCTTAGTACCTCTAATATTTCAGCCTGGTTGATGGCCTTTTTCTTGGCTTTAAGTGCTTGCGGAAAAGGTGGGGGTGTGCTTTTTTTCACTGCATTTTCTTTGATTACTTCCTCCTCTAGTTCAGCTTCTTTTGCCTCCTGGCCTTCTTCTGCTGGTTTGGGGAGTGGCTGTTTAACCTCCTTACCACTTCTCAAAGTGATAACTGCTTTAACTTCATCTATCGTGGGATTTGGCTCACTGGAAGAGCTCAATTATGCACTCCCCAAGGATTGGGTTGTGTCTAAGAGGGAAATTTCCCTTTTCCTTGCACCTGCTGCTGGTTGATCAACCTTGAAATTGAGTATTGTAGGTTCTCAAATTTTTGGGAAATTTCAGATTGCAGGTTTTCTATCTTCTTGTTAAATGTGCCTTTAACATATCGATCCTCACAGTTGCTTAGGGCATTCCTTGAGTTCTTCAACAAATTGCCCACCGCGCCTCCAAGTTTTTGATAGCTTGCTCAACTGAGGATTAGGATGGTTGTGGCTGTGGTTGGGATGAAGAACCATATTGCTGTTGTGTAGCAGGGGGCACATATGGTGGAGGCTTTGGCTTCCAGGAGAGGTTAGGATGGTTCCTCCAGTTAGGTTTATAGGTGTTGCTATATGGGGCAGTGGTTGGTGGTTTGTATTGGCCCACAACATTGGCTTGTTCAGCCATTATATCCCTTACTGAAGGAATAGTTAGGCAGTGCTCTCCTTGGTGCTCAATGGACTGACAAATAAAGCAAGGTTGGTTAGGCATAGATGCCTCGATCCTTTCATTACCTCATGTTGATTTCGCATTTCAAGCTCCTCCAAGGTGGATAGCTTTGCCTTCATCTCCATGTCCTCTGTGAGTGAGTACATACCTTCCCTTGAATTGGCTGCAGGTCTCATCCTCTCTGCCTCTTTAGGGTTAGGTTCATCCCATGCTTTGGATGTCTCAGCCACATAATTCCGAAAATCCATGGCTTCTTTTGGATTTTTAATTAAGAAGTCCCCTCCACACATAGTTTCCAACAACTGCTTCATAGCAGGGAACATTCCATCATAGAAGTGATTAACCAGCATCAAAGTATCAAAGCCATGGTGAGGACAGGAATTGATGGTTTTGAGGTACCTCTCGACCTTTGGTAAAATTTCTCATTTTGTGAGCAAAGGTGTAATCTGCCTCTTGTTTATTAGTTCTAAAGTCTTTGAAGAATTTCTTAAAAAATTCAACCTGCATGTTTGCCCAATTTCTGATGGTCCTCAGCCTCAAGGAGTTGAGCCAAATCTTAGCCTTGTCCTCCAGAGTCAGAGGGAAGAACTTCAGCCTCATCAGATCCACATTGGAGATGTCCTTTTTGAAGGTATTGCATACTTCCTCGAACTCCTGGATGTGAGCTGGATTTCACTCTCATCCCATGGAAGAGTGGGACGAGGGCACAATGTAGGGCTTGATAATTATGTCCTCTGGAGGAGACACAATGCATGAGGGTGCACTCACTCTTGAAGGGTGTATATGGTCCCTCATGGTTCTATCTGCATTGTTGAATGGAAGCCACCAAGAAATATTCTGAAGTCGTAGTTTCTAAGGTAGGTTATTATAGAGAAGATCGTTAAGAGGGTTTCTGATTACGCTCAGATGTGAGATTGCTCGAGAAAAATGTAAAGTATGAATGGAGTGAAAAATGTCAAAGAAGTTTGATAAGTTAAGCGTTCTTAGCAGGGAATATAGGTTCTTACTTAATCAGTATGGTAAAGAATATGTAATATTTAGCGATCGTCATTAAATGAACAGATGTGTCCTAATGCAAAGAGGGTAAAGAAATTGGTAGCCTATCTTCAAGACAATTGAAACCGCATGAAAGAACTACCCCACATATGATTTGAAGATTCATTTATAAGCCCCAAACTGCGTTGAAAATTCCCGGAGACATTATTTGTATGGAAAAGTGTTTCATCTACCTTGATCATAAGAATATGATATTTGCCCTCCTGGCCAGCTTAACTTAAGACAACGGAGATGGATGGAATTGATAAAAGATTATGACAACGTGATTGATTATCACCCAGGAAAAGCCAATGTAGTGGCTAACGCTTTGAGTAGAAAGACAATGCAAACGCTTCGAGTTTTAAATGCCCATTTGTCATTATCAGACGATGGTACCGTAGTGTTAGAATTGATAGCGAGAACGGAAATGTTAATCCGAGTACTAGAAGCACAAAAGAGAGATGAAAAGATTTCTACGATAGTGAGTCAAATTGGAAATGATAAAGAGATCGAGTTTATAGTGAACGAAAATGGAGTTTTGTATTATAAGGATCGGGTTTGTGTACCCAATGGTAATGATTTGAGGAAAGCCATACTTGAAGAGACACTCAATGGATCTTTTTCTATCCATTCACGTGCTTACAGATGTATCAGATAGAAAATGTCATTACGGTGGTCAGATGAAAAAAGATGTATCGAGTTTGTAACGAGTGTTTGGTGTGTCAAGAGTAAAAGGTAGAGCATCAAGTTCGCCGGAGTTAATGCGGCTATCAAAATACAGTGGAAATGGGACGAATTACCATAGTTTTGTGGTTGGGTTACCATTGATAGGTAAGCATGACTTAGTTTGGGTCATAGTAGGCGGAGTGTCAAATCGACTCACTTCCCTGGTGGCCATTATTCCCTTGACAAGTTAAGCGAATTTATATATCGAAAATAGTTGGTTACGCCAAGTTTTTATCCATTATTTTAGGCTAGGATCAAGGTTTGCTTGATTTTGGAAAATTGCAAGAGGCCTTAGGCACTCGACTGAATTTCAGTACAACGTTCCACTTGCACACGGATGGACAATCAGAGAGGGTGATCCAGATTCTAGAAGATATGTTAAGAAGTTGTGTGATCGACTATGAGGGTAGTTGGGATCGATACATTCCTTGAGTTGAATTTGTGAACACGGTTTCATCAGTATTGGAGTGCTTCTAATCCCGAGAGGCTTTATATGGAAGAAAATGTAGAACTGCTTGTTGTGTTGAACAGGTGGGCGAAAAGAAAGTGATTAGCCCCGATTTGATACAAGAGACTGAATAAAAAGTGAAAATGATTAGAGAAATATTGAAAGTGGCCACCGATAGATAGAAATCATATGCCGACATGAAAAGAAAAGATATTCGATATGAGATCTGTAATACCCCAAAATATGCCCTAACAGTTTTATAACATGTTTGAAATTTATAATATAAAGAAATATATTTATGGAATAAAATAAGGCTAAAAATAAAATAAGCAAAAACTGAATTTATACAAAAACCAAAGTTAAATTGGTAAATTGCAGTGGATTGAATGACATAAGAATAAGATTGTAGAGGCAAAGTAGGA
Organism: Tetrastigma voinierianum; assembly: GCA_016808115.1. NCBI lineage: Eukaryota > Viridiplantae > Streptophyta > Magnoliopsida > Vitales > Vitaceae > Tetrastigma > Tetrastigma voinierianum. The sequence continues at coordinate 154,910 of JAEQBH010003421.1, forward strand.
TTTTATTAAGTTGAATTGAGAATAAAATAGAAATTGAGGATCAAGAGTAATAAAAGAAAGATTTAAAAATCAAATGGATAAGATAAAAAAATTTGTCTCTCATTTTAGTCCCGGGAAGGGGAGAAGCAGGCAGATAAGAAAGAGAAGAGAAGGAAGAAGAAAGAAAGAAGAAGAAGAGAAGAGAAGGAGGAAGAAGAAGAAGAGGAAAAGGTATGGAACTTGTATGGAAACTATGATTCTGGTATGGATTATTGGACTTTTAGACTTTTGTATGGAGTTGTTTGACGAAGAAGAAACCATAAACCCTTTTTTTTTTTTATGAATTTGGGTCTAAAAGAACCCTACTTGGTATATTGGTTGTGTTTTGGACTTGGGTTGGTTGATTGTAATCCTTAATTGAGGAATATTTGTATTGAGGAAATATTGGGGTTTAAAAGGGAATCTTTGTCAAAATTTCTCAACCGGATGATCATAATTTCTTCGATCCGAACTCCGTTCGGATGTTCTTGAGCTATGTAAATCCCTTTGAGTCAAATCCATCCATATATAAGCATTAATATTGGAAATCATATTAGGTCCCTAAAATTACAAAACATAGTAGGCCTACTGGTTACGCTCAGTGATCCCTTTATTCATAGGAAGCCTTCAACCCGGATGGTCATAGTCCTTCGATTCGAACTCTTGTTTTGGATGTTCTTAGTTTCTATGGAAATCCCTTTGAGTCTAGAATCCATAAATATATATATTGATAGTATTAAAACTCATATTAGGTCCATAAATCACAAAAAATAGTAGGCCTCTGATTACGCTCAAGTGAGTCTTGTTCATGGGAAGCCTCTAACTTCGGATGGTCATAATATCTTTGTCCGAACTCCGTTTTAGATATTCTTGGACTCTATGGAAAGCCATTTGACTCTATAATCCATCCATATATAGATTGATAATATTGAAACTCATATTAGGTCTAGAAATCACAAAAAATAGTAGGCCCTGCTGGTTCTTCTCGTAGTCACTGTTCATGGGAAGCCTCCCACCGGATGGTCATAATTTCTTTGTCCGAACTTTGTTTTGGACTCTCTTGGACTCTATGGAAATAAATTTGAATCTATAATCCATCCATATATATTTTGATAATATTGGAACTCATATTAGGTCAGAAGCACAAAAAGTAGGCCTGCTGGATTCGCTCGTAGTCTTGTGTGAGAGCCTTGACTTCGGACGATCATAATTTCTTTGTCCGAACTCCGTTTTGGATGTTCTTGGACTCTATGGAAAGCCCTTGGACTCTAGAATCCATCCATATATAGATTGATGAAATTTTAATGATAGTAAATATCTCATAAGCATACATGGTAACCATAGTTATTCATGCATAGAATGAGATATGAAAAATGAAAAGATACGAATAAATAATTGTAAATATTGCATATGATTACCGGATGAAAATAATTATTCGGGAATATGAGATATGTACTGAATATAAAATACACATGGATTTCTGCTTAGAACCTGGTAGAGGGATAGATGGGCATGCCTATTAGGAAAAACAAGTATGTAACATACTGATCAGTTGACCCCGTTTGGATCATTACAGCGCCTTCGGGCCCTTATAGATGGTCATTGTCTTGTACAATGATACTAGCACCTACGGGCCCTTATAGATGGTCATTATCTCATACAATGATAACAGCACCTTCGGGCCCTTATAGATGGTCATTGTCTCGCACAATGATAACAACGCCTTCGGGCCGTTATAGACCATTGTTTTGTATAGTGAGTATAGCGCCTTCGGGCCGTTATAGTTTCCTTTATCCACTTCTAAGGTTTATGCAGGCATGAAACATAAAACAAATGACTTAAATATGACATATGAAATGTATATGAACATTGATAAGAAATGTAACATGATATGATAAGTAAATATGAGATATGTATAAGCATGTTTAAATGATATGACGTGTTAGATGTATATGCATGTTTATAGAAGTGTGATGATCGGAGTGTTAGTGGTAGATCACGAGTTTATTCTCCTAAATGGCACGTAAAGTTTTGCGGGTTTTCATCCGTGTAGGTGCGGAAACGAGAGCAGAAGGCGGACAACCCTCATCGATCTCAAGGTCAACACATTGTTAGATGCCCACCGGAAGACTTTTTGTTCTATTTTGTATATGTAATATTCTTTTTGTTGTTTGTAAACAAATGTAAAGTTTTTGTATAATTAGAATGCTCCCATTTGTGGATCTTGAATATATTTTGTAATCCTCTACTACAGAATATATCTCAAGTTACATGCTTATTAGTGTATGAATGAATAGGTTAGCCCATGGAAGAGTTATAAGCTTTTGAGCCTTCAAAAAGTAATGTACCTAATGAGCCCATGGAAGCCTTGTTGAGAATATCGCAGGCATAGCTCGGGTATTGGATAGATTGATCGCTCCTAAAGCTCTAATAGACATGGTAAGAAGACATTGAGTAGAGGAATTCCATGGGTCGAGCATGGAAGAGTCAGCGAAAGCCGAATTCTAGTTAGAAAATCTAGAAAGCGGTCCTTACCGAGGCATTTCGGTATAGGCAATTTGAAGATGGACTACATGATTCCATCAAGAGGTACTTAGCACCTATGAATTCTCTCCAACAGGTGAACTTTTATCAGTTGGTCAAGAGTGCAATGAAGTGGAGCGGGAAACCAATAGCAAAGAAAAGTCTCAAAAGAAGAAGTTCTCAAAAAGAGCCTCCTCCTCTTTTGGTAAAAGATCTAGAGATGTTCAAGCCGAGTCAGTACAAGGTTCGACTACAAGAGGTAGAAGACAAGGAGGTACAACAGTATCTAGTGCGGGTAGAGGTGCTTTAGTTGGATAGGGAGAAATCCTAGAGTGCACTCATTGAGATGACATTAATTGTTTCGGGTTATTGTGGAGGTGTTTTGGTTTTGGAAGCCTTGAGCATTTGATAGGACAATGTCCCCAAGAGTTAGGGGATAATAGAAGTCAACAAGGAAGTGACAGAGGAAGATATGCGGCACCACTTTTGACTCGTAATCAAGGTAGGGGTCGTAGTGGCCCATCTCAACATAAAGGACAAGGAGGCATAGTTTCAGAGACAGTGGATCGTCCTATGCCTACAGCACCGGCACGAGCATATGCTATGAAGGCTCGTGAGGATCAGGATGCTCCTGAGGTTATAGCTGGTATAGTTTCTTTATATGATATTAAGATGCATGCATTGATTGATCCTGGATCTACTCATTCATATGTGTGCATGGAGCATGTATTTGACAAAGTACCAGACATGCATGTGACTAGTCCGTCGGGGCACAACGTTAGTGTGAATAGCATATACAAAAATTGCCCCATTGTTATACGAGCAAGAGAGTTTCTCGCTAATTTGATAACCATACCATTCCGAGAGTTTGACTTGATTATGGGAATGGATTGGTTGATACTAAACACCGAGCCATCGTTGATTGTGGACAAAAGACGATGTGAGATTCTTTGATTAGTTTGAGGTGATATCTGAGGGCATTAGATCCAGTGTAATGTCGATGTGATGCTCCGACCATGCAGCGAGATTTATAAGAAAAGGATATGAGGCATTCTTAGCATTGATACTTGACTCCAAGAGAGGTCAAGTTGTGACACCCCAAATCCCGGGGTCCTTTTTTTTTTTTTCCATAGGCAACCTACAACAAGCTATATAATAGCCTCATTCACGCATACTCATGTGTCACTCAATTATCAACCAGTAACACATAACAATACCTCTCATTCAAGCCTCTAGTAATTAGTGCACTTAGTGAAATGATCAACTTTTCAGAAACTATTTGGGAACCAAATGCCATCTACAAGAATATGGTTGATTCTAGACTCGAGCTTTCCGCCTGAATTACAGAAGTATGTGTAAAACGGACTTGGTTGAGAGTTATGGTCGTCGAGTTAGTGCGTAGAGCTCATTCCTAGATGAGATTCATTTCGGCCCGAAGGAGTCGGCTCGGCCATAAGAGGTCAGCTCGGCTATATTTGAGCACCAAATGCCATTCATAGGCATGTGGTCAGATTCTATACTCAAGGAGCTTTCCATAGAGTCTAAGAACACCTAAAACGGACTTCGGACGAGAAAGTAATGGTCGTCAAGAAGTTAGCCTGGCCGAGCTCATTCAGGCTTGGCTAGAAGAGCCCGACCAAAGGAGGTCATTTCGGCCTCACCACGAGCTCATCCTGGCGAGGTGGGCTACCTGACTCATCTGCGGGCTCGGCCATTACTACGACTCATCAGCCCAGGCTCGGTATAAGAGGTCAGCTCGTAAGAGGGCTTGGCCCGAAGGGTCGGCTCTACTCGGGGGATCCAGCTCGGCGGAGAAGAGATCAGCTCGGCAGGAGAGGGATCCAGCTCTGCCCCAAAGGTCGGCTCGGCCAAGGCTCGGCTACGCCCCGAAGAGGTCGGCTCGGTCAAGAGCTCATTTCACGCTGAAGGTTAGCTCGACCCGGAAGAGCATAAGCTTTGCCCAAGAGAGGTCAGCTCGGCGGAGAAGAGCTCGAGATCTTCCCCCCGAGAGGTCAGCTAGGCGAAGAGCTCAGCTCTGCAAGAGGTCATTTCGGCCGGGAAAGAGCTCGGCACGTAACTCATCCTCTCGGACCTTAGGTAAAGGCCATAACTTGGGGCACATCAGAGGTCCGATTTGGGTGATTCAGCCTACATCAATCTTCTTGATGGGGATACAATATACCAGAAAGAAAGCGAGGGGCCAAATTCCTTTACTTTAGCAAAATCAGTGTAAAATCGGCTAATACATAGGATCGAAGCAGACGACTTCCTATGGATTTCGAGGCGCAACCAAACATCCCCTCAAGGCAAGACACAGCCCTTACCAAACTGTATTAAACATATAATCTGAGTTTAATTTTACAATTTATTTCCACATCCTGATACAAAATTTTGACAACGGTTCGGTTTAAACAAAAGCGGGTTTCCTACCTAGAAATTTTACAAAAGAACACAATCGACACATGGAATCTTCCTCTCAACTAAGACCTCATGAAGTGCCTTCTCTTGGTGTACCTCTGGTACCTGAAAATATTTTTCCCACAACGGGGTGAGCTATGCTTAGTAGAGAAGTCTCCTACAAGGGCTACTCCCCATCTAAGTGCACATGCAATGGCATAATCCATAAAATCATTCACACACATTCATATAAAATATGCATATCTCTATATGAATGTCTATGTCATGCTTAGTCCTCACTGACTCTCTCATACATGCAATTTTCCATGTATGAAAACTAGTTTCAAAACAAAAGCTTTTTGTTTGAAACCTTGAATAACACGTGTCGGATAACCCTCTGAATATTTTACACACACTTGGACAACCCTCGAGATGGTAAAACCTTTGGACAACCTCCGAGTATCGAACCATTGGACCATCTCCGAGAACCCCCCTTATTGGACCCTTTGATAGAGTTCTTTGGGATGAGCCTCGATATAATTTGATGGACAGCCCTCCAGTCTTTATTCTTGGACAAAAATACCCATTTTATTCATGCACTCAGATTCACGTGATGCGCGTGCATGCAATGATCAATGTCATTGCATAATATCTCGCATTACATGCATGATGGAAACTACATACAACACTCATAATACATGCACCAACTCATGTTAATATATAACAAGCATGCATATATTAACATCATTTTCTCACACAATCTGCATGTTATTCAAACAAGCAATAACACACAAAAACTTGATTTCAATCTCCAAACTCAGAAAACCGCATGCACAGTCAACAACCAAGATCATCCTGCTCAGATTCCAAACTACAGTACAACAATAAGTTCCCAGGCTGCGGTTAAGAAACTACATATGCCCTAGAAACCGGTCCCGACCAACAACAATTTCACTCGAGGTATTCTTTCGTAGCCCGTTACTCGGGCTAACGTCATAACCATTTCATGGCTCTTAAACAAGACTAACGGTAGGAAGGAGCCCTACCTCTCAGTGCGAGATCAGTTCAACTAACACCCAGCTCCTCTGTTTGTTAATCAGGCTTCTTGGTTCTCTTTCCTTTCCATTGTCTTTCATTTTCTTTTTCTTTTTCTCTTTTCTTCTCCTCTTTTCTTTTTTTCCCTTTTTTCTCTCCTCTTTCCCCAAACAAATTGCTTTAGGTGGAGAATACTTATCTAGGTGTAGAACACCTCTTCCTTCTCTCCTCATGACACATAGCATTCCGCATGTCATTCATGCCCACTTTCCCACCACTATCCTCTGTCACAGATAAGTGTGACACTTGGCTTCCCTTGAGTGCCAAGTGTCTCACCAGTGCCACATGGCATCCATCTTCATGCTGCGTGTGACCCTTTGCGTTCATCCGTTTGTCTCGAAATACGTGCAATTCCGACCTTCTCGGAATTCAAAAAAATTCGACTATGTACTTAGATTTCGTGAGACGAACTCAACGGTATGTCCGCCGTCGTCATCCGAGATCTAGAGAAATTTCCAGGTTTGCAACTCATGTCTATCATTTTACTTTATCCAAGGTCTCACACAAGTTGATGTGGAAAAGATTCTAGTAGTAAGAGAATTTCAGATGTATCCCCTAAAGAGTTACTAGGTATTCTCCTTGAGAACGTGGTGGACTTATCCATAGAAATTGTGCCAGGAACAGCCCCTATATCTAGGGCACATACAGGGATAGCTCCCGTGATTGAATGAGTTAAGGTTCGGCTATAGAGCTTTTAGATAAAGAGTTTGTACGACCCAATGTTTTAGTAACAGGGTGCACATTTTATTTGTGAAAAAGAAAGATGGAACTCTACGGATATGCATCGATTATCGGCGAATCAATAAGGTGACAATGAAAAACAAGTACCCATTGCCGAGAATCGAAGATCTTTTTGATCATTTGAAAAGAGCGGGTGTCTTTTTGAAGATCGACCTGCGATCTGAATATTATCAGTTGAGAGTAAAGGAAGTAAATGTGCCAAAGACCACATTTAGAACCCGATAAGCCGTATGAGTTTTTGGTAATCTTATTAGGTTTTACCTAAGGCAAATGACATTCATGGATTTAATGAATAGGGTTTCCGACCCTATGTGGATTAGTTTGTAGTTATCTTTATTGATGACATCCTGTTGTATTCTAAGGATGCACAGGAACATGAACAACATAAAACTGAGTCTACTTGAGGCTAAGAGAAAATAAGTTATATCTTTGGCTGACAAATGTAGTTTAAAGGAAGTTTTCTTCTAGTTATATTATGTCAGCGGAGGGTATAAGGAGCTTTAATCTCACGCACTGGCGGCGCTAGAATTGGAAACCACCTTGAAATGTAATCGAGGTTATAAGTTTCTCGGGCCTAGCTGCTACATGAAGATTTATGAGAGGCTTTCCCACAAAGCCCGCCACCAAGTTACCCAGAAAGGAATAAAAGTTTGAGGGATAGACAAAATGTCAACCTACTCTAAGAGTATACCTTGTATAGTGATGCTTCAGGCATTGGTCTGGGATGCAGTGTTAATGCAAGACGTGGAAAGTGGGCACAGCAGTCCATACGAAGCCGCCATGAACACTATCCGACTAATACCTAGAGAGCAGCTTTCTAATGCAAAGAGGTTTTGCTTTGAAAATGTGGCGACACTACTTATACGGGAAAAGGTAGAATTTACATGTGACCCGCTTAGGTTCCCCAAGTACTCTGGTAACAGAAAGAGTTAAATTCGGTGACAGCGGAGGTCGTTAGAGTTATTTAAGGATTATGATCGCATCATGACTACCACCCTCGGAAAAGCAATAATGCAGCACCTGGCGCTTTAAGCCAAAAATAGTGGTAGCAATGTCACCACAAGCATGTTGACTGGAGACTAGCAGATGATGGAGCTATGTTAGCTCAACTAGAAGCGCAACCCATTTTAAAAGTGTTTTAATACAGATGCTGGTAAAAGGGATGGAAGAGTTACGTAAAAGTTATGTATGGTTAGAGATGTGGTGAAGACCCAGTTTCAAATGAAAGAAGTTGGAGTTTATCTCTCGCAAACAGATTATGCGCCGATGGATAAAGAGCTAAAGAAAAGTTGCAATTTGAGGCTCATAATACAAGATTTAATATGCACCTGAGGTAATAAGATGTACCAAAATCAAACACCTATCGTGGAAAGGAATGAAAAGAGATGACTCCAGTATGTGTCTAAGTGTTTGACGTGTCAGCAAGTCAAAGTTGAACACCAAGTGCCAACAAGTTTGTTAAATCCCCTTCAAATTCCCCAATGGAAGTGAGATAACATTACCATGGATTTTGTGTCAGGTTTCCACCTCACACAATGTGGGGTTACATGACTCAATCAAGGATTATTGATAAGCTCACAAAGTCACCTTTATACCTAATGATGGACTATTCTATGGACTACGAAGGACATATGCGATGAGATTTGTATAATTGCATGGTGTACCGCTATATATTAGCCGGTATATAGATCCGTCGCTTACACTAAGGTTTCTCAAGGAATTACAGCCATCTTCGGCACTGTTGAATGACAAACATTCCATCCGCAAACAAATATTTAATAAACAGAAGTTTCACATCTGCCACTTAAAGATATGCTTCAGGTTGTGTTATGGAATTTTCGAAGTTTGGACAGTATGATTCCATCGATGGAATTTTCCTATAACAATAGTTTTCAAATAAGATAGTATGGGCACTGGTTACGGTTTGTATGGAACGAAATGCAGAACTCCCTGCGGTGTCGAATTTTGAGTTAAATGAGCATAGCGACAGTCCAGACATAGTGAAAGACACCTAAAGAGAAAGTGTGGTGTCATTCGGAAAAGGGTTAGCAGGGATAGTGATCGACAAAAATATTATGTCGATTTGAAGAGGAGAGACATTGCATATGAAGTGGGAGACAAGGTCTTATTGAAAGTATCGCCGTGGAGGAAAATTCTACGGTTTGGTAAAAAGGGAAAATTGAGTCCGAGGTTCATAGGGCCATATGAGGTTATGGAATGAATTGGACCTATGGCTTATTGTTTGGCACTCCCTCCAGAATTGGCCAAATTACATAATGTGTTTCATGTGTCGATGCTTTGGTGATGCCGCTTTGATGAGTAGCACATACTACCAATGCAGAATGTTCAAGTACAAGCAGATTTATTGTAAGATGAAGAGACAAAGTTCTCATTCCCGATCGAGATGCGTGAAACAGCTGGTGCACGAACAAGTACCGTTAGTGGTGCAAGCCGGCAACACCATGGCAAGGAAGAAGCTAAATCTGAGCCGTGGCTAACTACGAAAAGCGGTATCAACAACTCTTCACTACAGGTAAAAATTTTGAGGACTAAATTTCTTTAAGAGGGGGAGAGTTGTAATACCCCAAAATATGCCATGACAGTTTTATAACATGTTTAGGGTATAATAAAAGTAAAAGTATTTTTTTTTCGAAATAAAATAAGCAAAAACCCAAAATTTATACAAAAACCAAGGTTAAATTGATAAATTGCCAATTAAGGACCCAAATGACATAAGAATAGAAGATTGAAGACAAAAGTAGGATTTTGATAAGTTGAATTGACAATAAAATTGAAATTGAGGACCAAAGAGTAATAAAAGAAAAGATTTTAAAATCAAATGGATAAGACAAAATTTGTTCTCATTTTGGTCCGTAGCGGGGAGAGCAACCAAGAAGAGGAAACAGCGAAAAGCAAACAAGATGGCGTATGGAACCTGTGTGGCGGAAAACCAGCAGACTCGTAATGATTTCATCCAATTTTCGAATCTTTGTATAGTTCAACAGAGTAAAGAAGAAACCATAAACCCTCTTTTTTAATAAAGTTTCCAAAAGAACCCTCACTGTAAGCAATAGTCGTCAGAATTCCTGATCAGTTTATCAAACCCCACCAGTGAATATTTGTATTAAGGAAACATTATGTTTAGGGATGTCGCTGTAAATTTCTCCAACTTCGATGGTCATAATTTCTTCTTCCTAACTTCATCGGTGAGCCGACCTAAGTAGAAAGACATTTGAGTCTAATCCATCCATATATAGTTTGATAATATTGAACCCTTATTAGGTCCAAAAATCACGAAAAAACAAAGAGGCCCCGCTGGTTCTCGCCGTAGTCATTGTTCGCTGGGAAGCCTCCAACTGATGATCATAACTCTTCATCCGACTCCGCTCTAATGTTCTTAGACTCTATGGAAAGATATGTTAGTCTCGAATCCAGGCTATTAAGGCGATTATAATATTGCAACTGATACAGTTCAGAAATCAAGCAGCGCCAGCAGTCTTGCTGGTTCTCGCTTGTAGTCAATGCTCATGGAAGCCTCCAACTCGATGATCAAAATTTCTTCGCCCTAATCGTTGGTGCTCGTGGACTCTATGGAAAGCCCTTTGAGTATAGAATCCATCCATATATAGCTTGATAATACTGAAACTTATATGTGTTCTAGAAATCACGAAAAATATTAGGCCCAACTGGTTATGCAAGTAGTCACTATTCTTGGGAAGCCTCCAACTTCGGACGATCATAATTTCTTCGTCCGAACTCCGTTTCAGATGCTCTGAATATATCGAAAGCCCTTTGAGTCTAGAATCCATCCATATATAGTTTGACAAAACAACGATAGTAAATAGCTCATGCGTTAATAAGATGGTAACCATAGTTATTCATGCATATAATGAGATATAAAAATGCAAAAAGCAGATATTTTAACAATGATTTAAAACTGGTGCTTGATTACCTGATGACACACTTCAGAAACATGAGACATGTAATGAACATAAAATATGACGTGGATTTCGTCTACTTAGAATCTAGTGAGGTTAGACGTGGCATGCCTTTATTAGAAAAAAAAAGTCCTGTTGATACGACGCTTGGCCCTGTTAGTTTGCTTATGGAAGGTTTTCGGGGCCCTTATATATGATAATTGTCTTGTATTAATGATAACGCCTTCGCCCTTATAGATGGTCATTGTCTCGCATAATGATAACAATGCCTTCGGCCCTTATAGATGGTCATTATCTCTCAAGACAATGATATTAGCGCCTCTCGCCCCCATGCACTACCATTTCGCACAAAGGAGTACAACCTTCAGTCTTTATAGCTTCCTTATCCACTAAGGTTTACTGATATTGAAACATAAACAAATGACTTTAAATATATTATAATAAATATGTATATGAACGTTTACAAGAAATGCAACATGACAAGATAAAGAATATGGAGATATGTATGGGCATGTTTTAAATGATAAGTATTATGTTAGATGTATGCATGTGTACAGGGCGTGGATGATCCATAAAGAAGTGGGTCGCTCCACTAAGTTTATTCCTACTAAGCGTAAAGCTTAGTATCGGGCTCTCATCCGGCAGGTACCTGGAAGGTGAGGAAAGAACGCTTTCTACAACCCTAATCATTCTCCAAGGTGAACACATAGTTAGATGCCCACCAAAAGACTTTTTGGTCTATTTTGTATATGTAATATTCTTTTAGTTGTTTATAAAACAAATTTAAAGTTTTGCAGCAATTCAAACACTTATTTGTGGATCTTGAACAGATTTCGTAATCGTTGCATAATATATTAAATGTTTAACATTATATAAATGAACAAACCTAAAGTTTATAAGTTTATAGTAAACAGGAAAAAAAAAATATGACACCTTCGTTTGACACTGTGTGCGGAGTTGGGGGCGTCACAAGATTGGCGAAAAAGTGTTTTTGAAAGTATCTCCTTGGAAGAAGGTGATGAGATTCGGGAAAAAGGGCAAGTTGAGCCCTAGGTTTATTGGGCCTTATGAAGTAATCGAAAAAGTAGGTTCAATGGCATACATACTAGCATTACGCCCGACTTGAAAAGATCCACAGCAGCTTTCATGTTTCAACATGTCGAGGTGTATCACTCACCTTTCACGCATGTAGTCTCTTCTGAGACAATTGAGCTTAGACCAGGATGAGTTGTGGCGAAGAAGAGCCGTGGAGATTTTGTCTCATGAAAAGAAAGAACCGCGGACAAGAAGATTCTCGTTAGTCAAAGTAAGCGTGAGAAACGACAAGACCAAGGAAGCCACTGGGAAAGTGAAGAAACGACAAGCAGAATAAAGACAAGAACTCCATTAACCCAGAAACTTGCACAAAATTTTCTTAAGTGGGGAGAGTTGTAACGCCTCAAAATGTTCTAGATTCCTATAATAATTTTATTATATATTCCAAGAAATCAATAAAGTTAGGTTTTTCTGAAAAACGATAAATTGTTAAATTGTGAAAAGCAAATGAAAATAAAGCACATGATTAAATATTATGTATGCAAAACAGAAAATTTGATTTAAACTCTGAGATTAACTGGCGGTAAGGCAATTTGGAAAATTGAAAACAAGGACTCATGGCCAAATACTGTTTAAAATGAATGTGCAATAAATGATATGAATGTGCAAAACATGAGGCTAGTAAGCTTCAAGTGAGAAAATGAGAAATGAATCCCATGTGTGTCAAACATGGCCTCACTTAAAATGCAAGAAATTAACTAAATGTGGTATACAAGAGCACATTTTTGTGCATTTCGAGCAAAACGATTTTTGGTATACAAGCGTGGGAGAAAAGCTGTGGTTTTCGTAAGAAGAATTGATTTTGGTGGGAGATCATCCCCATTTCTAGTTTCCAAGTGATCAAGGAGGAAGATGGAAGCTAGGTCAAGAGGTTCAAAGAGATTGAAGGGACTGGGTGAGGATCACCTAACCTAGGACCAAGATCGAAGGGAAGGAAATGAGAGCCGACAACTTTGGTTTGTTCACTGACCCTCTATCCTTATTTCAAGTGTTTTGGTAGTATACCAAATAAATCTGAAATGATTATATGGAATGAGTATATCTTTGAAATGATATAACGAAAGTGCACATGAATTTGAAAATGTGATATTTGAAATGCTTTTGACAATTAATCGTACGTGAGTGATTAATTGAAGCCAAACAAATTATCAATCCTTGACATTTGAACGAACGATATACCGAATCCACCAACATCGGGACTGTACCAACTGAGTCCGTACGAAGGCAAATCAACAGTAATGTCCCACATGGCGTGATGCACCAATCGTACCCGTCGCGATGGTATTACATTGTTAAAATGTCCCACTTGGCGGGATGCACTAATCGGCATCCGTCATGATGGCGTATGGCTTTTTTAAATAATCACATGGCGAGGTGCACCAATCGACATTCGCCGCGATGAGGACCAAATTGAGCAAATGTAAGCACATTATCGCACGATAAAATACCTGGGATTCAATTAACGAACTGGCTGCAATGGAATCAGATAGACAAAGGAAATAACAAACTTGATAGCAGTGTAAATGGGATTTGTAAACCAAATACATCTCGGGAGTATATGTTTGAATCCTATGATTTGTTATAAAGTGAAAGCATGCGAAAAATGAATAAAGCATGAGTATAGTTTGGATATAAAAGGGCATGGTTTTAAGGATAAATGCATGTCATGTTAAATTGAAAATCGAATGTGAACTCAGATAGAACCACCGAGTATGAAATTAGCGTGCGCAGTAGTTTTTATCTATGCGCAGTTTCGGTAAACTGGAAAGAAGGCAAGATCAAGAAGCGCAGAGCTGCGCGAGAAAGTTGTGGCTATAAGTATATACCTGTCAGGCGTGCTATCATTTTTGAACATGTGATATTTTGCGAACAAAAGTGTTAAACTTGAACTATTGTTTCGTGTATCATTTTGTAAAAAAGGCAAGATACACCATTTGTAAACGACCAGAGTAAGAGTAAATGTTTATGGGCATACTATTCGAAATGCTGTGAACAAACCATAAAACGAATGACATAATAAAATGTTTTGATAAGAAAAATGAAAGCGGTCGAGTAAACTAGGTTCCTGCCTGATCCGCCTTCGTGTCATGGCCAGTGGATTCGTAGCGCATACTTTTTACAAAAAAGAAAAAAATAAAAACAAATTAAAACAGAACAAAAGGAATTAAACGAAAGTATCCCCAATCGGCCGGATTCGCTGAACTGGGTTGGATCAGAAAGGGTGCTAAGACCGGTAATGCAAATGTATACCGGGCGCGCTCAACCGAAAATCACGTGGAGGTTAGCTAGTGTGGGCTTCCCGATGTGCAGATGCCTCGACATTGTAGGACAGCTTCGGGCAGGCCAGTTGATCGTGCTCATGGTACTGGGAGTTTAGTGGCTACGCCTTCCCTACTGGGCAAGGGAGCACCGCCAGGATGTGATACGATGGGTATCGGTCCGGGCCAAGGACCGTGTACAATCTGCACAAGTGACGGTCGGGCCATTCACAAGGATGGTAGTTTTCTGTGATAGTGGAAGAGTCAGGTTCCCCAACCTCCAGATTTTGAGGAGCTCAGATAATCAGTGGAATTCCATTGCTCTCGCTTTTATCAGGCATCTTAGGTGGCAACGGGCGATGTACCGCGGATCTTGGTCGCCGTGACATCGAGGGATAAAGAAACATGTCGGGAGGCTTCGTTGTTCCCGCCGATGTCTCACGTCGCAGAAAAGGCCGACCAAAGTGCCAGCAAGATTACTCCAACCCTCGAGGTAGCGTCAGCGGAAGTGGGAGCATGTCACATGTGGATTTTGCGGACCCACTTACCACGACATCACGTCGACATGACGTGCGTGGGCGGATAGTGGACCCGTTTACCAAGTCGCACACTTTTTAGCTGCAAAATTACCTTTACGCTAGAGAAATTATGCAGTCAGACATATGAGAGATTTTCCGGGCCATATGGAGGACAAGATCTATAGTATCGGATCAGGATCCCAAGTTTACGACTCATTTTTAGGAGAGTTTCCAGCTAGCCATGTGAACACAATTGATGATGAGTACTGACTTTTCTATCCTGCATTTTAATACTACCAAAGAGGACTATCCAGACTTAGAGGACATGCTAAGTAAGCATGCTAGCCCTAGATTTTAAGGGTAGTTAGGAAACAGAATTCATTTCAAGTGGGAATTGCCTACAACAATAGTTATCAGGTGAGCATACAAATGGCACCCTATGGGGCACTCTATGGGAGGCCATGTCAATCTTCGATTTGTTGGATGGAGGTGGGATAGAGAACCTTCACAGGTCCAGATTTGGTTAGAGACACCTCCGAGAAGGTGGACTTGATACGTAAGCGTCTTCTCATGACTCAGAGCCGGCAGAAGAGCTATGTCGACAAACGACGATAACCTTTAGAGTTTAAGGTGGGTGATCATGTCTTCTTGAAGGTAATGCCTAAGAGAGGGAGGCCGGTCGTTCAACAAGAGGAACCGAGGTATATTTATGCCCCCGAGATACTCTACAAGAGGGCGGGTACACCATGTGATCATTTGATTTACTCACAAAGTTTATCAAGTGTTCATATGTAGTGTTCCATGTCCCATGTCTCGATGTACACCCGTGATCCGACCTGCAGTGGATCGGGGCCGAAATCTTATGGTTGATGCAGATGGGACCTTCGAGGAGGGACTAGTGCTTATAATGGATTGTCAGGATTAGGTTTTTCGAGGTAAAGACTCGGTGCTAGTGAAGGTGTCGTGGTTTCCACCGTGAACGAGGAGGCGCAACATTGGGAACGCCAAGACACCGTGGCGTGCCAATTATCCTTTCTTATTTAAGGTCAAGGTGTGTTTTTGGTCATTTAGCAAATAAATGACTATTTCATATGCATGTGATTGTGTGTGTGAATTTCGGGGACGAAATTCTTTGGCGCGGGTTAATGTAAAACTCGTGTAAATTGAAATTTTTTTCAAAAAAGGCAAAACAAAGAATTGCCATTATAGTACAAGTTGCAAAACTGGAATTTTTCTAGATCTCGGATGAAAAAACAAACCTCACCGTTGGATTCATCTCGCAAAATCTAGTTACCTAGATGAATTTCGTTAAATTATGAGACAATAAGATTTTCACGATTTTCAAGGCGCTCCAATGGACAAAAAAAAAAAAAAAACAGGATTTTTGAGAAAAATCTTGAAAGTGGAAAATAAATTAAGTTTATTTAAAATAAATTGAACTTGAACCAGGGCAAAATAAATTATTTGGGGCGTAAACGACCCGATATCAGACACGTGGTGCACGTGGGCCAAGTATGCTGGTTACAAATAAGGCAAAAATAAGCTCTTGGTTAGAAAAGAAGAGATTTTCTACTGGTGAAAAACGTGAGAGAGGGAGAGAAAAAAAAAGAGAAATCCAAGCTTCTCTCTTCGATCTACGGAGTTATGTCGATTGGAATTCGTCGAGCCAAGAGTGAAAGTTCATCTACTTGATGAGGGCTACGCGCGGGGTACCAAAAATGAGGGATTTCACCGAAGATCCAATTGAAGAGATTTCGGGAAATCAAATTTTTTAGGATTAGGAGGTGTTCTTGAGACCTCCTTCTGGCTTCTACGATTCCAAGAGGTAAGGATTCTTCTATACTTTGATTTGCTTTCCACTCTAAGGGATACGGCCCTTTTCGTTGTATGTGGGAATAGTGTCTTGTTTTAACCCTATCTGATGTCCAGCTTTTGAGGCTGATTTTTGGTTAGAAAAAGAGGGAATTTGGACTAGTGTTCCTCTTTTAAATTGTAGTTTCAATTGTGATCTTGAGTTTAGGCTTTTGAATTACCCAAATTGGACCTCTATAGCTCAAGTTATGGTCTATTTAATTTCCTAATTGTCACGTACTAGCCGCACCCTTGTGCCTAGGTTTTGGGACTGATTTTTAGTTGGAAAAGAGGGAAATTTGGACTAGTTTCCCTTCATGACAATTGTAGCTGAAGTTGTGAACTTCATATTGGGATTTTTAATCATTCAAATTAGACTTCTATAGCCTGCTATGGTCCATTTATTTATGAAATTGTCAAGTAACTTTCTTTAGGGGTTGCTTTGACCTGCTTGTGTCTAGGTTTTAGGACTGATTTTTGGTTGGGAAAAAGAGGGAAATTGGACTAGTTTCCTTCATGGAAATTGTGATGCACCTTGAACTGATGCTAGCTTTTGAATCACCCAAATTGGACCTCTATGTCTTAGGTTATGGTCTATTTTTCGGGACTGCCACAAGCTGCCCTATTTTGACTCCAAACACTGTAAAGATTTTGGGACTGATTTTAGGTTGGGAAAAAGAGGGAATTTTGACTAGTGTTCTCCATGGAAATTATAGCTGCATCTGTTAACTTGATTTAGGCTTTTGAATCACTGAAATTGGACCTGTACAGCTTAAGCCGTGTCTGGCTTTTCCGAGATTGCTATAAATTTCTTAGGCTATTTATTGCTCAGGTCCGCATTTTGGGACTGTTAGGGGATTAGTTTATGAACTGAGTTCGGAACTATTATGTGGTCTATTATGGCTGTCGTGGAATTTTTTTGGGCATATTTATGCCACAATCAGAGAATCAAGTTGTCACGCTTGAGCTTAGAACCGACATGCTCGGGTGGTAATAGATTGGAGGTCAATATGTGTGTCCTAATGTATTGACATGTGATGAGTTTGTGTATGGATAAGGTCATTACATGGATTGTTTGTAGGCTATTTGTGGACATGTTATGTCACAATTTGGCCTGGAGGATAAAGTATGTCACATTTGATTGGTGATAGCTTGTTGATGTTGATATATGTGTGTGCAACATGTTGACATGAAATGTGCGTGGGATCGCTCGAAATTTTATATATCGATTGATATAATTGTCCATGATGTATGGTAGATATGCATGAGTAGAATTTCTTTTTCATATAGCATTCATCATCTATGACATGGTATAGGTACGAAATGACATTTATCAGAGATATGCACTGGACATTGTACGAAATGGGTGTGAGTGCGTGGTTATAATCAACACCGTGTTCGTATTTTGATCGGGTGGCTCCAGATGGTGGCACAACGCTCAACAAGGTCGCACTCAAGCAAAATGGAAACGAAAAATGAAATATGTGTCGAAAGGTAGTCAAAGAAGTGTGATGCATACTCTTCCGTGAAAGCCCCGTTATTTTTGGTTCTATATATGTGTCCAACGATGAAAGACCTTGAAAGTGTAGGAAGGCTTGCGAAGCCTGTGGTGAGACCTCGAAAATTCGCTACCCACAAAAAGACACATTATTTTTAATATAAATGATCATTGAGGTGTAACATCCAAAAAGCTTTTGGTTTGAAAAACAAATGAATGTTTTTGTAAAATGATCATCGGATGTAATCCACAAAAATGATAGTTTTACTGCCACCCTGACATCGTATAGTGGTAGCCGGGTGGGCAGGGCCTGGGGTAAGAGGAAAGCCTGTAGGGCGGGACTGGGTGAATGGTACATGTCATCGCAGCGCATGTGTGGATTCCGTGAGTAGAAATTGTAATACTGTTTACTGAATGTGAACGTGAATCGTGGAACATGACCATCAGAGCGTGCACTTGTGCAAGGAGCAGCCCCTCGTAGGAAGTTTACTCTATCAAGTATAGTTCACCCTTTATGGACCCCCATTTCAGTACAGAGCGCCACACCGACATAGCTACCACTGATGGCGAGGTTGTGAAGAAAGTCAGTAGTGGCTTTGTAAAATGCTTGGAACAAACTAGTTTTTACTTGTATTTTGTGTAGAAAGAATTGTAATTAAATTATTATGGGACCAGTTTTAAATATAATTTTATATGTTTTAAACGAGTATGGATAAATACCGGTTGGGGGCCACTTTTTACTCATAAATTGACCCAAGGCTATCAGGTTATATTGGGTCCCAACAGTCATGGTCGTTATATATTCTATAGGTTGTATTTTAGGTATAGCTCCCCGTACAAAAGAGACTCCCATCCCGATTCTTTTAAAATCATGGGTCTTAAGCTAAAGGGGTCACAACGCGGTGGTATCGGGTTACACCGACATCCATAAGTTTCCGTGGGTCGACCCGCTATCAACGACTTCTGCCTCGTGGCATCACACCATACCATACTGTTTCGTTGTTGTCGCGATTGTCCACGGATGCTTTTAATTTGAAACTAAATTTAGATTGTGACGACATTGTTGAATTTGTTGCGACAATTTTTTCTGGCTTATGTCTTCAAGAATTGTCGTGATAACTCCCAGTTGATGTTCAACCGCAATCTGGAAATATTGTCGTACACAAGTAAATTTTCATGACATTTCGAAGGTTGCCGATCTCTAAGATTGTTATGAGGTCATTCACGATTAATCGCCGCTGACACTTTTTAGGATGGTTATCGCGACAAGATTTCGAATGTACACAACATTCCCGCCTTCTCAAAGAACTCTTCTTTATTGTTTCCACAGTGGAAATGTCGTGGACAATTTTTCGCTATTTCGCCTTAAGTTATGTCACAACAAGATTTTGAGATGTCATGAAAATTTTTCTTTCTTTCGCCCTCGGGTTCCTTCAATACAGTGATAAGGGAAGAAAATGTCACGACATTTTTTGCTCTCTCCTTGGTCAATTTAGGCTTCTTTTGCCGCTGCTTTTGCTTCTTTTGATGTTAATTCCTACAAAACAATAATTTGGTGAAGATTTCATGTTTTTGCATTAAAATAAGCGTTTAAGCCTCAATTATGCAAGCAAAAATGGACTTAAAGTTATATGAGTTTTAGACTCATCAAACTCCCCCACACTTAATGCTTTGCTGGTCCCTAAGCAAAGAAAGGAATTTTTGCTTGTCCTCAAGCAATTCGCCAGACTCCCATGACATTTTTGTTCAATCATCCTTCAACAAGCTCACTACTGAATCCAAATGACCCCCTTAGTCGTGGATATAAATTCTAAATAAATCTCAATTTAAAATAAAGAAGATTTTCACCAAGCTCTACTTAACAAACAAATAATTCATATATAGTGTAAACATTCCCATTCTTGACCCTTGATTCGTGAGTGTGTTGGTCTTCCCTCTTAACATATTGAAATTAGTTAATCTTCTCGAGATACTATGTAGAATGTAATCGATGTCTCCTTAAATTTACTAATCATTCCTTATAGACTTGTTGGTTGTATTATTCTCCACTAATAGGCATCACACTACCTTCAGGATAAAATAGGTCTTTTAGCTTGTAATGTATGGCTGGGTATTGTGTGGATAGTTGACATTTAAGGCCTGTTTACCCAAAGTGTACATACCACTGCATTTGGTACTCACACTTCTCATCCTCACCTTCTATTAGCATCAAATCATCGTGCTCCCAAACTTTGCTTTTGCGTATTAATTCAGATACTCCATTATGGCATTTATTTTGACCACTTTCAAAATTTGAATTCAGTTCCTATACAAGAAGCTCTCGCTTTTCAATTTTGTACAAGGTTTTAAGAATGATGCAATTTTTTGTCTTCTTAAGCTTTCTACTACTCTATAAGCTTGATTAAGAATCCCATACCAATCAAGATAGGGGGTACTAGGTGTCAAAACACCTAAGAACTTAATCAAGCCAAGGAGGAAGGATACAAAGACCTCACTTGGTTCCCTTTATACTTTTGTAAATTCACAACTTATTCCTTGTACATCTTTTGGTGCATCTTTACTTTGTTTCTTCATCTCAATTTATCGTCCTTTTCGGATCCCTTAATCTTATCCTTCTTCACATTACTAAATACTCCCCCAAACTTGTCCTAATTTCTCTATTTCATATGTTCTCACATTGCAATTTGTGCAAATCCATGCTTTTTACTAAAGGATTTACTTTTAAAGGAGGCTTAATGTTTTTCACTTGGATTTTGATGATAGAATTGGAATTTAGCTCAAACAAGGAACTAGTGTATATGCATATGCATATCACCAAGGTAGGCTTGAAAGGCACAAACTTTCCAAGGATGGCCTAAATCATTTCCTATTGGTTGAATTGCCTATAATTTCACCTTGAATAATACTCTAACAAGTTCTAGGACCTTTGGAGACTAAAACTATGATGGATCTCATAAGATGTTTCTAACCAAGGCACAATTAGTTGCAATGGTACTAGTGACCATGTGTATGTTCTCATGGTTTATTAGAACTAAAATGTTCATTCAAAACAGAATTATCAGCTTTATGAAATCTGTCATTTGTTTAATCTTTCAATAGTCTAGAATTTCAGCCAAATTATCATTGACATCACAACTTTTCCATTCACATGCAACTCTCAATCACAAATACTAGAATATTCAATCACATGCAAGAAGGGTAGACTAAAGAAACATTTGACAAAAATTTATCGATTTCATTTCATTCATAATCATGGAACAATTACAAAAGAGGTTTTCAAATATGAATTGGACACACAAGAAGGACTCATTGACTTTGGTTCTCCTGAGGTTTAATGGGTTTTGAAGTAATTGATTCCCCTATGGCAGATTGAACAGGTTGCATAACCTTGAGTTTCTCATGGAGGGAATCTAGACTATTTAACCAAAATTGATCTCTAGAGATTAATGTTTCATTAATTTCCTTGTCCCTTCCTTCCAACATTCGGGCCAAATCATCATCCCTTTTTATCTGTCCCTGCCAGTAGTTTTCATCTCTCTTCTGCAATTCTTCTCTCCACATTTGATCCCTCTTATTCTCGCTCTCGCCCCCCAAAGTACCCGCCTATTTTCTCCGCCTTCCTCCATTTCAGATTCTTTTAACTTAACTGCTTCCTCATCCATAAAGAGATCTCTTTATTTTTTCTTCTTTCAAAGTACTAATCTTTTTTTTTTTTCAAAGTGAGCTCCTAGCCTGATGTCTCCTTTCCAACACTCTCTGCTTCCATTTTTCTTAACATCTCTTAAAATTTAAATTGTTGCCTCCTATGGCCTTGAATCTCGCTTGTTCGCCATATGCTATAGCATTTGGAGACATTACCCAGATTGGACTGGCACTCCTTTGCCTTTTATCTCTTCTTTTCATTGTGCTCAATACCATAAGCCATCGTTAGGATTATCGCATCCACCTTTAATTTTTTTTCTTTCATTCTTAATTTCCTTCAGTTTTCCCCTCGCTCCTCTGTCACGGAGGTTCGATGATAGTAGCTGGTAGGTAAGTGGAGAGGTTTTAGAGCATCTCTTTTCTTCATCCTTGTTAAAGGTTACTCCTCCCTTTATGCACAAGTATGTGATGATTATGGGTGCAAGTGACCCCAGAAGCCCTGCTCCTCTGATAGTCAACCCAGACCTTCAATTAGCTTCTCTAAACTGCAGATCTGCAGAATCCATTCAATGCGTAAGAGGTGAACCCGTTTCTTCCCACTTAACAGCCAAGATGTTCGAAAAGGCATTTACATCAAACCAAAGCAAACCAATCCTCGGCTTCGCCGCAACTCCTCTGCTTCATGGGATCTGCAGGCCCCCTTGCCTCCTCCATTCTCGTTTTCAATGCGAAGATTTCCATTAAATCTTCAGTCAGAGTTCTGAAGCCAATTTGGTCTCATCAATTAATTTTCCCAATCAACAATGGAGCCATGATCTCACGTCATGAAACACGACTCACCTCCCTACACAGCAAGATCCCACTCCTTCCCATCCACCGCCATATGGGCAATCCTCCAACAACAGTTGAACGCCCTGGTGGCATATGCTCACAAATGACATTCCAACCTCTTTTCTCAATCAATTCCTTGAAGGGTGGAATGAATTTCTTGAATCCTCTTTCCCCAATTAACCCTTTTTTTAGTATCTTCTTCTCCATTAACTCAACTGTTTCATTATGAGAGGAAAAATCTCATTCCATTTTCATCACTGTCCTTCATCTTTCCTACCTTCCTCTAATCTACTTCTGCTTCAACATTTTTCTCCTGAATTTCTTCTTCAATAACCACCTTCACAAGCTCTACATTTATTTCCTTTGTAGTATCAAAAAATTCTGCCATGATCTCATTCAAATTTGGGATTAACCTCTGTTGTTTAGACATACTGACTCTGATGGGTCGGGTATAAGGTTTAGAAAGTCGTGCGGGTTTTGTGGTTTCCAAATCTGCTAGAAAGAATAACTTAGATTTGGAATTTTAAACCTTAAATTTCTTTTATAAATAGAATTTTATCACTAATACCATTATTTACAACAAAGGCATTAATTATCGCACAGTAAACTTTTAAAGTTATGAAGTGATAATTTTTTATATGCCACATAATCATTTTATTACATATAAAACCAAAAGTCACACAAATATAACTGAGGTTTTTAGTTTTGTGTGTTGTTCATCAAGGCGTACGGTAAAATACTGAGTTATTTATCATTTTAAAACGTCACCATACGCGGTCTTCCATCCGTCGGTCCCATATGTCATATGATTTTTCCATTCGTCACACATAAAACGCATGATAAGATCCAATTCATCCGCCAACCACGCGAATCTCCGCCAGGAAGACCAATTGATTATGATCTGGCAATTCAATTCACATGAAGACATCCCCAAAAGTCCAGAAGGGTTCAGCACCAATCGTCACAATCCCATGAAGGAAACCGTGATATTCGCACAAGATGGTTAGTAACATTATTATCCATTCGGTCATCCCGTGAAAGTTAACAACAACAAATGGCCACTGGTTCCATTCACCCATATTCATCGGAAGTTCAAGGTCTGCAACTTCTTAAAATGGTCTTATAGTGTCTAATTATTTTAAACCCTCCTCACAAGCATAATAAATTTGTTGTAAGTTGAAACTAGGATTGTTCCAAAACATTTTACAAAAAGGTTATTAAAGCCACATGTCATCTTTTCTTCACAATTGCGCACTCTAATGAGTTGCCGTCCACAAAGGTCCTGCTTCCGCACCAAATATTTTCCCTTATCGGGTGAACCACACCCAGTAGAAAAGCTTCTTGTAGGGGCTACTACCCACCTAAATGCACATGCAATGTTCACATGGAACCATTCACATTCATATTAACATTCCAAACAAAATAAGTAATTTAAATGGAATTTTGTGATGTCATACCACAAATACTAAGATTTTAAACCCCTTAATTAATGCGCATAAGTGTCTCGATTCTTCATCGACTCCCATCATAGAGTGCAATGCCAATGTGTGATATTATCCATCTTTGATGAATTTTCATCCAATGATCACTTTGAAACAAAATTCAAGTTTTTAGAAATCAAAACTTATTGGATATTTCACCTCCAAGGATCATTTCATTTACAAAATCATGTAACTTTTGTGGGTAGCGAATTCTCGAGGTCTCACCGTAGGCTTCACACGCCTTCCTACACTTTTTGGACTTTCACCGTTGGAGTGTATGAACCAATCCGGGTCTTTCACCCGAGGGAGTGTCTAGCCCTTCTTGCTAATACCCGACACAAGCTTTTCATGCTTTGCAACAGTGTGACTCTATTAAAATTCATTCAACAGTACCGAGTCCACTCATCAACCAAGTATGGTGTTTGATCACAACCATGCACTTACACCTATGAAATGCGATGTCTCGGTGCATATGCAATGCGATATGCCATTGTATAGACAATTAAAACCATACATACCACTGTGTCTTGGAAAATTATATCACATGTATATAATTTCCAAATAAAACTCATTCCAATGTCAATATCTATATTAGCACTCATATACCAACATTTGATCAAACAATTACCGCCAAGCATGTCATTCAAACTCAAGCAATGACAACGTTGATCCTCCAGACCAATTATGGCATAAGAGATGCCCACAAAACAGTCCACACAATAGCATCGAGATAAGCAACAAACAGGTTGAAGCCAGGCCACACATTCAGCAATAATATGCCACACAAGCATGCCACAACCCAAACATAAAATAGTCCTCGGTCCAATCCCAAGACATTCCACAACTAGGCCATAGTCAAGCTATAACACCATCCCTACATGGGCCACTAACAAAGCCATACACGGGCTATAGGACGGTTCCGAAATCAATTCAAAATTTAGTCCCAAAACAGTCCCAAAATCAGGCTTAAACAATCCACAAGACTATCTATAAATAGGTTATGAAACCAAGCACCAAGCAGTCTCAAAATAGGCCATAAAGAGATAAACAACCTAAGTTGTGGCAGTCCTGGGAAATGGACCATAACTTGAGATGTAGAGGTTCGATTTGGGTGATTCAAAAGCCTAACATCAAGTTTATAGATGCAACTACAACTTCTATGAAGAACACAAATCCAAATTTCTTCATTTTCCCAACTGAAAACCAGTCCAAAGATTTGGACAAAGCAAATAAACAACCTAAGTTGTAGCGCTTCCAGGAAATGGACCATAACTCGAAATGAGGTCCGATTCCGTGATTCAAAACCGGTCATCAATTTTATAAATGCAGCTACAACTTTTATGAAGAATACAAGTCCAAATTCCCTATTTTTCCCAACCAAAAACCAGTCCCAAACTGAAGGCAGAGTGTGGGTTGTCAAAACAAGCACTTCATCATAAAAAAGTTCGGGCCAAACAGCCCCCCAGGCGTAAGTTGCAAACAAACCCTTAGGGTGGAAATAAACCCAAGTAGGAAGTAACCTAATTTATCAAGCTGCGTAGCCCCCATCGCGAAAGTAGACATGGATCTTTAATCTCTGCCTGACGAACTTCGACGTTTAACACGGTAGATTAGAGGGAAGAAGTCTTCGCATATCTGCTCCTCCTCCTTCCCTCTCTTTATCTTCTTCTTTCCCCTTCTCCAATCGCTAAGACCAAAAGACCTTTCCCCTTTTCTTTCCTCCCACCACTTAGCAAGCCCGAGCAACTCACTGGACAACCCTTCTCGATAACATTCATGTGTTAACCCTCCGATAACATTCGGCTGACAACCCTCCGATAAAACCCACCGGATGTCCTCCGATAAAACTCATTAGACAACCCTCCAATAAAACCTCTATGTTCGGGGCCATGCCACTCACACCCGTTTCATGCGATGTCACCATGCATATGTAATGCAGAATGCCATTGCATATTCTTTCATGTTACATGCATGATGAGAGCTACATGCAACATTTATGATTCATGAATAATCATATCTACAACATACAAATTGCATCCATAATACAACCCATGTAAATACATCACATATATCCACATGATTTTTCACACACTTGCATGTCATTCAATCACAACAACACAAACCGGGATCTTCATGCTCAGACTCCGTGAATAAAGCACACGGCCGGCATGTCAATCCATGTCCAGCGACTCAACACACAAATCATCATACTCAAGCCTCGTATTTTATGCGTAAATACAACCTGCCTTTAACCGCAGCCTGGAACATAAAGGACCAAGAATACGTAAGAATTCACCTCAACAGCTTGATCAAATGCACTCTTGACCAGCTCCAACCTGTCGTGGCTACACCTCATGTCCATCGTAATGGCCCTCCTAGACAAGGACTAGCTGCATTCAGGAGAGAAGCCCTAAATTCTGTGTATGCCAGCCCAGCCTGCCTCACCTCGCCAAACTCCTTCGCTCTTCCAAACACCGGAGACTAGTAGATGCCAGGACCTCCTTTCCTCTACCTTTTCTTTCACTTTTCTTTCTCTTCTTTTTATATTTTCTCTTCCTTTTCTTTCTTCCTCCACCGAACTGGTTTGGTCTAGGTGTAGAACACCTTTCTCAATCACTTTGACAAATGGCAATTTCCTATGACATTTGTCTTTCATGCCAATTCTCCCACCACTATAATCATGCAAGTTAGGAACATGACACTTGGCCTTCCATGTTCCAAGTGTCCACTTGTCAGGTGCCATATGGCACGTGTCTTCATGCCAAGTGTCGCCATATCATTCGTCCATTCACCTCAAAATACATGAAATTCCGACTGTCCCAAAATTCGGCTTAATTCGACTGTGGAGCTAGATTTCACGAGACGAACTCAACGGTGTGGTTCGTGTCGTTATCCGAGATCTAGAAAAATTCCTAGGCTTGCAATCTGTACTGTAATGGTAATCTATCATTACACTTTACCCGAGTCGTCACAATTCTACTGAACTTTGTCACGACAATGGAAACTTTGTTGTTACAATCATACAAAGGCCATTTGTTGCACTCAATTCATTGGTTTCAAATCAAATAATATGTCGCGACATAAAAAAATATGTCATGACGTATTTGTTCGCAACTTTGGCAAAGAATTTGACATAAAAGTATGTGACGGTTAATTTCCTACATTCTCTAAAAGGCTAAACCAATCTTTGTCGCAACATAGGGCAATAATCTTGCAACAAAGTAGAATTAATGTTGCAACAAAGAAGAGTAAGTCTGACAATCCAATGAATTTTTCCCAACTTTGCATAATTAATATTCTTTCAACCAAACAACACATAACAAAAAGTGCAGGTCCCTACCACTAAAAACATACTTGTGAAGATACATCTAACATCAAAGAAACTCAATTTAAGTATGAACAATAAACCTCTTTCTTCACTCAATATAATTCAACATGATGATGATAAAAATATTAAGGGAATGGGTACAACAAAGCTATTATTCATTTCTGCTTTATAAAAATGCACTCACCCAAACTTCGACTGTGCATTACCATTAAAGAACAAGTTAGGGAAAAAAAGAAAAGCTCCCCCTTGTAGCACTTCTGCATAGTGGTTTTGAGAAAGAATGCTTCCAAATAAAATCCATCTCCAATATAGCTTCATTGTCCTAAAGAATAAATAAAATTACAAAATAAAATTTCAAACTAAATTAAAACTAAATTTCAAACACACAAAATTTAACAAAATTAATCTAACTATGAAAATTAAAATTTTTCTTGGGCTGCCTCCCAAGAATACTTAGCTTAATGCCCTTAGCTAGACAAAGAGCCGCAAAATATTCCTTTCAGAAAATTCTTCTTCCTCTTCAAATCCGAACTAATCTTCATTTATGTTCCCTCCAAGATAATGCTTCAATCTCTGACCGTTCACTTGAAACTCACTTTCAAAATTAGTTTTCAGTGTCATTGCTCCAAAGGGTGTACTTACTACTACCGTAAGGCCCACCCATCTTGACTTCTCGCTTTTTTGGAACAACTCGATTGAATTTGTATAAACTGACCAAATTTCTTCCTATTTTGAATTCTCTACTTGAATTTTATGATCATGCCATTTCTGTCTTATCTTTGTAGATTCTAGCATTATCATACTACAAGAAAAAAGGCTTTCATTAACTGTTTTTCATAGTCAAGATAGGGTATATATGTCAAGATAAGCTATTATTCATATATGTCATCTATGCCAGTGTCAAGAAATGTCCAAAACTACCTTGACATTTATACATGTCAAGGTTGTTCCTAATTCAACCAATGATAAATCTTTGTTAACATTATAAATGTCAATGTTTACTCTCAAAGTCAGATCTAACATATGTCAAGATTGCTTATAAAATGTTTAATATTATTTTATTATACTTGAGTTTCTAATGGAAATGAACATGTTGTGACGTGGAAACATATTTCCAAATTATATCGTATCCATTTAATTTGATAATAATAAAAACTAAACACAAATAATGTAAAGAAACTATATCCATGCAATCTTATACATTCGGTCATTACAAAACAAAATTAAATAATCATTTCTTAATACGTAAAATAACATAATTCAAAACTTTACAACTATGTGTTTATACAAACTTAAATTATAAAAACAATATCCTACTTTGCAAGGTAGTCTCAAATTCCTCGACCATCTTCGTACATCTCTACATACCTAATAGGAAAGACACAATAAAACAAGAATCAAAATAACAATTTTCAAATTATAAGAAACTTTCAATTACAATAATACATAAAATATAGATGTAGATTACTAACATTAATTGTTAAACATTGCACTCTAAAAGCAACTTAGGCAGATTAGAAGGCAAATCCTTACCAAACCTGCATATGAATTTTATTATTTTTTGATAGATAAGAAGATGATATGGGTAAAGGGAATGGCCAAGGTTCATATTATTACGTCCAACAAATGTTTCTACTATATTGGGAATTGGTAACCCATGCCAAGCTCATGAGCAACTTAGGATTCATGGTTATCAAATAAAATAATTATTATAAAGTCTTAAAAATATCTAAAACAACATATTAAAAGCTAAATATTTGATATTCATAAAATAAATCGTTAGTTACTAACTTGATATACATAATTATCTACAAGTTCAAACTTTAATCATCAAAGATGTCAACAATTACAGTAAAAGGATAAAACTCATTACCTAATAGAATTCAAAATTTAAGAAATGTCAAATTTATTTCAATTATTCTTTAATTTATTGAAATAAAATATAATTTCAATTTAATTTATAAAGAAATAGCTAAGGATTCAGATTCTAAATTGGTCGCTCCTTTAATCCACATCAACCCAAATATTATCAGATTGATAGTTTTCAAACAAAATTCCAATCTAAACCTATTCAAACTTTGTCTAAGCCAATCCAAACTTCATATTGGCAACCAGTTGAATCATCTAAGTTGGAACCCCAATTTTTTCACAGGTCATTCTTAGTTTGTTTTCTTCTTTTCTGTCATTTTTTTTATGAGAAAAGTAAATATTGGAAAATTTTGGACCGTTTTAAAATTATTAAAAGATCATACTTAATCATGTGGCTGGACTTATCCAAACTAAATATGATTTTTTTTATACAAGTCTAAACTAAATAAGATTAATAAGCAACTGAAACTCAGATGCTAATGGATCAAATTAAACAAGCTTTTAAGAACATACCCATATGGATTCATCCTTGTCGAGCTCTGTAAAAGTTCTAATAATATTGGAAATGGTACACAATTTAAAATATCTCCATCAAAATGTCACATTATCCTGAAACTAAAAAACAAACAATTACATGGAAAAGTATAAAGGATGAAATAAATATGAGAAGCACATATTCCTCCAAGTAAGTTGGTACTTAAATCTGATAAATTTATTGTGTGATAACGACTATTTTATAAGTCCAATAAAATTTAATAAGCAAGTGATCCCCA
Source organism: Tetrastigma voinierianum (assembly GCA_016808115.1). Taxonomy (NCBI): domain Eukaryota; kingdom Viridiplantae; phylum Streptophyta; class Magnoliopsida; order Vitales; family Vitaceae; genus Tetrastigma; species Tetrastigma voinierianum. Next base: position 184,766 of record JAEQBH010003421.1, read on the forward strand.
ATAATTAATATCTAAAAATTCTATTATCACATAATAATAGCTTGGAAAAGAACTCCTATATCATGTAATAGTGAACCAAGACCATTACTCAACTACACTACATGGGACAAGCACACCATCACCAATTTAGGCTTTAGCGATATTAGAGCCCAAACATTCGGAAATTGCATCCAAGAATGACTTCGACTTCTTTCGATTAGCTAGTAGTGTTATTGATTAGTTCCTAAGCCACCCTTCCTTGGCCTCTTCTTCTGCAAGATCCTCGACCTGAGAGGGAGCACTAAATCCCATTGAGCCTTTCCATTTAATAAATAGTACTAGTTTTTTACTCAATAGATCTCTTGTCAAATAATACAATAGTGCAACTCTAGTTAAGTCTTGCAGTCAATTACAATAAGAAAATATGATTTTATATCTAGTAACTCTATTCAACATAAACTCTCATCTAGGACAATGTTTCAAATTTAAAAACTTATGATTATCTAAAATGTGAAGTGATTGTCTGAGATGTGGTGCACATGTCAAATCCATGTTAAATATTCAAAAAGACAAATACAAGTTAGGGGTGTCCATTTGTTAAATTTTTGCTTCTATTTAATTTATCGTTGAAAACTATTTCATTTCTCACACTTAAGGCCCATAGGGAACTAATGAGGAGTTTTTTTTTAAAATGCAAGTTCATTTTTTCTTATTTCAAGTTGATCTACTCACCCATCATCATAAAAATTCGCACTCGATTTATTACTGTGCTTATCCCTATTTGATTCCAAATCATAGACCGCTTGATTTTTTTATTCTCTTCCTTAGAGGAACTATAAGTCAAAATATCAATGTTCTTTAGTTATCCACAAGGAAGAAACAAATAAGCAAATTGAGTAAATGGAAGACTTCAAAAGAAAAGAATGTCAGAAATGACTCAAGTTTATGTGCATATGGTGCTTACTCAATCTGTACTTATTTTGAATAAGGAAAGTGAGAAATGATGTGGATGTTGTATGTTTATACCACAGAAATTGAGGTAACCAGGTCATACATCATAATCCCAGAACTTGCGAAGGCAAGACCGGGTAAGAGATATCGCATCGTGAAGATCAACTATGGGCCACAAATTATACCTAATCATGATTGAGATTAATGCCTGGCCTTGATTAATATTATTATACAAGATGAAGCACAACATAGCTGGACCTATTTCCTAGATGAATTTATCATTCAAACTATAAGATTTTTAAAAAATTAGACAAACAGCCAGAATGAGAGAGATTGCAAGTAGCAAAATTCTATATGAAAGTAATAACAAAACATGCAAGTGAATTACAAAACAATAATAGGCAGAAAAAAAGCTCGGTTCAAGGAAGAGTAATCTAAAATATAAGAAACAAAGTAAGATTTTCCCCATGGAGGCTATTATCCATTTATTTTTCCACTATAAGGTAAATTTCTAAGCATAGGAAGTCAAGCACTAAATAAACCTTAGTTTCTCAAATTACTTAACACAAGAAAAACATCGGACTCACCGCCACTCAGACTTAGTATCAATGCAAAACATCAACCGATGTCTTGGGGAAACTCTTCACCATTATGGCACCCTCCAAACCTTATGAATCATTGAGGAATAACCTTTTGTGATCGTATCCAAAATAGTAGGGACTTCAAAAAATTAGATGTAGAGATTAAAAGAAAATTTTATAATTCGTTGAGCCAAAATTCAATCACTTGATTATGAAAAAAATAAATTAGTCTAACCCCACCATCAGACTTACTCCTACTACTACTGCATCATCATCAACACCATCTGACTACAATAAACTAAATAAAAATAAAAATAAAAGAGCCATAGAGAGAGAGACAGTAGAGAGCAAAGGAAATTAAAGAAAGATAAAAAATAAATAAATTAAAAAGACATACTAAAAATTCATTGCTTTGATGGATAAAAGCAAAATATATTCAATAAATAATATAATGCGAATTAGAAACACTAATGGGGAAGGATGGGGACTGATTACTTAAAATTATCATATGTATCCAAGGTCATGGGATCACCCAAGGAATAATTAATAGCAATTTTAGAAGAGGACTCTTGTTTTGGATGCCCTCGATCCAACACTCCCTACTTTGAACTCGACCAAATTCTTACCGCGCCTTGAAGCTGGAACCGTCAAACAAATAGAATGATAGAAGCAGATAGAGCTCAATCCAATTACAAGAATGTTTGCCAGCTTGTCAAGTGGATATAAAGAGCTGGGCAGGAGGTATGATAGAAACAACAACCCAAGACTAGATTAGTTATCCTACTGAAAATTTATTTAGTAGGGCTAACTTGCTTAACTACTCTTTACTGAACAGTCTCACACAAATGGAGCATATTACGAAATTATGACCACAAATATCAACATGTTGATTCATGAGAAATTATACGGTCTAAATTTCACATCTAAGTTAAAGTTTTTCAACAAAAACTATTTAGGAACTTGCAATGAATTCATTAAAAGTCCCCCTTTTAAGCACCACATATCATAATCAAGCAAGACCTTCCACCACAATTTTTGCCAAGCCTCAGAATCAAACATGTTCTAGTATTTCCTAAGTCGATTTAACTCATATTTTCAGATCTGACTTTTTTTTTATAGGTAATTTCATTCCCACTTGAACTTGAACTTGGAAACAATCGAAACTCTCTCGTCTTTTCCAATCCCTTTACCACTTGAGCTAAACTTGAAGGCTTCCAAGTGACTAGGCAACAGAGCCTGCTTCACTAAAGTATTACTCTAGGAAGCAGAGATTCAAAATTAAAATACTTAAAATCGTCATCCATCATAAGACCTCAAAAGAAGGATTAATAGCTGAATATTTAAATATATAAACACACAAACAAGCTTCACCAAACTTCATAAAACCAAGGAAAAATCTCAATAATACCATAAGCATGTAAAAATAAACATAATCGAACAATAATTTATATTTTTTTATTGGTAAACCAAGCAGAATATATTCTTTACCAAGCATCATAAAACTAAAGGGTGCTGAAAAACTTTCTACTTTATTTCTAATCCACGTTTTCTCTCTTTTATAAGTGAAGCAAATGGAAGTAAAAAAAGGTTGCTGATTAAGGATATAGACATAGGAAACAAAATCCTATGAGCTCAACTTGAATCATTCAAAACCATAGTCAACGCAATGAACCATAAGTCCAACTCCTCAAGCACATACCCATACATATTCTCGCCCATTTAAACATACCGTAGGGGGAAGTGAGGAAAGGGAAAGGTTTACTGCAACCCACAAAGTTGGATCCATCCATAGTGTAAACCAAACCTCGGAAAGTGACAAAACAATTTTAACAAGTAAGAGAATTCGTTACTATCAGAGTTTAAATCACTTAGAAATCCCAATTAATTTTTCATATGAAGATTTTGGTTTTAAAATACATACTTAGAAAATAAGACTAATTAAGACACTTTAAATGTGGCACCATCATTTCCTCAAATCCTAACTCATCCATCATAATCAATAAGAGAAATCACATAAATTTGCTGAAAACCCCAAGTAGCAGCAAAAGAACGCTCAAATTGGTAAGAGACGTCAAAGACAACCAAACCCACAAAATCAAGACAAGGACAAACAACAATCGTGAAACCCTTTTTTTTCCCACCTAATTCACCAATTAGAGATGTGGAAAGAAAACGCAACGAGAAATCACCAAAATTGAAAACAACAACAAAGTTACCAAAGCCCTATGAAACAAAGACAATACCTCTTCTGCACTGGATGTTGGACTCCACCGTGTTGATGTTGTGTAGAACACTCTCATATCTGATCTTGCTCTTGGACACCAAGCTAATGAAGCTCCCGATGTAGAAATCGATCGATGAGCTCGATACCGTAGAGAATGAAAGCCGGAAGGAGGAGGTATTGAGAACAAAAGAGGGATAAATGGCATCTTTCTCATACATCGATTTTTAGGATTTGTTGTCGATAAAGAGACCAATCTAATCCAAAAAATGGTAATAACCATAATAATAAGAATAATAGGTATACACACAATAATAACATTATTATAATATTACACACACACACATTAATAATTATAATATTAATGATGATAATAATAATAATATTAATACAGAATATGAAATATTAATATGAACATTATTAATATTAGTTGCCATTATTATTATTATTATTATTATTATTATTATTATTATTATTATTATTATTTAAGATCAACCTTGACCTATAAAATATAAGCCAAGTTTATGCTCCTAAGTATGTTATTATTGCTTTTCTTTCACTTATCATCTCAAGGTAGTTTTAAAAGATCCATATAAGTTAAGAGCTTTTAAATTAATGACCTATAATGGCAGATATGGAATTAAGTCAATAATTTATATGTTAACAAATGTCTATTTTGTAGTAGTGTCATAAGCTTCATTCTTAAACTCTTCCAGTCCATTCATTTAGAGTAATCTCTTTTCCTTTGCAACTTGGAATCACAGTCGCTCTTAATGGCCCACATAACTTAAGAGTTCAAATTCTTGGGAGGGAGATGACAAGGTTTTCCAAATACAATTCGTATGGGGACATTCCAATGGGAAAGCTTTGTAAGCAGCCTACAAGCCCCAATGCATCATCTAGCTTTATGTACTCGGCCTCTTTCGCTATGTTCAATCGTTTTCTCTAGGATTTTCTTTATCTCCGTATTGGAAATCTCATCTTGCCCATTTGGCTGAGGGTGATAAACCAATCCCATTACATGTTTGATTCCATATCTGCTTTATCAGCTTTTCCAAAACTCGTTTGAAAATGGCTTCCTCATAAACTAATGATTCATGCCTGGGTGTTTCCAAACTGGCCAAAATATTTCTTCAATAAACCCAACCCACTATTTGGCATCATTTCGAGATAAAAAGCCATTGCTTCCAAACCATTTAGATACATAATTCACAACTAGGAGAATATATAGATTTCCAAATGAGGATGGGAAAGGTCCAATGAATTCCATCCCCCATACATAAAAAATCTACACTACCAGGATTCGTTGTAGGGGCATCTCATTTCTTCTACTTATGTTGCCCATTCTCTAACATTTATCGCAATATTTTACCCATTCAAAATAGTATTTTAATAGAGTAAGCTAATAAAAACCTGATTGGAGAATTTTATGGGTTTTTCTCTCTCCTGCAAAGTGTCTCCATACAAGACATGACATTTCATCAAGAATTCCATTCCTAAGCTATGTTTATGGTACACAATCTTCCTGATAATCATATACACCCTCTTCCAAAAGTGAGGCCATCCTAAATATGCAACTGCTATTAGTTCCTCAACTTCCTTCTCTACCGGTGGTCGGACTCGTGTGGTATAATTCCACAAAGTTAAGTAATTCATACACATCGCATACCAAGGTACTGGACCGGAGAACAAAATCGTACTTCTCATCAAGAAAGTTTTATGTTATTTCCATTCTAGACAAGTGATCAGCTATCACAATGTCACTACCCTTTTTGTCTTTGATTTCTAAATCAAAATCCTGTAGTAGTAATACCCATCTGATAAATCTTGGTTTGGCATCTTTCTTTACATCGATATTTAATGCCAGCATGACTGGGCAGGGCTATGCAACATGGGACCCCAATATGTAAGGCCTGAATTTTCACAGTGGGTAAGAAAACACCATTGCTGCAGATCTCCTTTCCTCATAGTGTAGTAGCTCTATCGTTTTCAAGGTTTCTACGGGCATGTAGATGGCCTTGGATATCTTCTCAATTCTTTGTCCCAATACTGCTCCCATTGCAAAGTCAATAGCATCACACATTATTTCAAACTCCTTGTTCCAATCAAGTGTTACCATGATGGGAGTTGTAGTTAATTTGGACTTAATTTCTTCAAATGCAGCCTTGCAGGATTCATCAAAATCAAACTTTGCATCTTTTTCCAATAATCTGCTTAATGGTCTAGAGAATTTTGAGAAGCCCCTTATAAATCTTTTGTAAAATCTAGCATGTCCTAGGAAACTTCTTATCCCTTTTAAATGTTTGTGTGCATGCAGTGGAGAGCCTTTGCAATACCCAACCTTTGCTTGGTCTACTTCTAGCCGAAACAAGGTAAATTCAGGCTCCCAAAACAATACCCCTCTCAAGTACCATGAAATGACATTTTTCCAATTAAAAATAGATTCTTGTCTTGGCACCTCTGAAGTATTGGTTCCAAAATTTTCAAGCATTTCTCAAAACTGGATCCATATAATGAGAAGTCATCCATGAAGATTTTCATAACCTCTTCCACCAAATCTAAAAACATAGACATCATACATCTTTGAAAGGTGGCGAATTACATAATCCAAATGGCATCCTTCTAAAAGCAAAGGTTCCATAAGGACATGTAAATGTAGTCTTCGATCCTCAAGGGCTATGGCAATCTGGTTATAGTAAAATATCCATCAAGAAAGGTGTCCCCGCTAACCCGTCCAACATTCAATAATGAAAGGTAGAGACAATGATCATTTCTTGTAAAGATTCGCTGTAGTTCATACACAAATTCTCCATCCCTGTCATATAGTTCTTGTAGGAATCAATTCATTCTTCTCATTTATGATCATAGTGAATCCACAATTTTTCGGAACCACATGAACTGGGCTCACCTAAGGGCTGTATAAGATTACATATTTAAAACCTGCATTCAACCATTTAAGTGCTTCTTTTCTCAAGCAACTTCTTTCATTATTGATTCGGCCTTCTTTGATGTTCAATTGAGTTCTTCGTATTATCCTCCAAGAGGATCTTATGTACGCAGATAGAAGGACTTATTCCTTTCAAATCTTTATCACCAAGCAATTGCTTCCTTGTATTTTTTGAGAATTTCCACTGGGCTGCTCTTCATGCTCGCTTAATGCTCGATATAATAACAGTCTTTCCTTGTAAGAAAGCATACTTCAAATGACCGGGCAAATTCTTCCAAGGTTAACCCTTCGAACTCGTTTTCCGCTTTCTCCTCATCGCTGCATTTTTCCGTGCTATTCTCATTTAAATCCAAAGACTATTTCTTTTAAATCAAAAACTCGGAGCTTCTCAGTTTCATTCACATTCAAGAACATCAAGATGTCAGAAATTCATCACATTTCATTAATTAAATCAAAATTACAACCAAATATCAAACTCAAGAGTGATGGGAATGATTGTTTCTATAGTCTTACAATCTGTATTTTCACAATCAAACTGTTTTAGGCTTTTGTTCAAGTTGAAATGCACCGCTTCTTCTCCCACCCTGAGAGTGAGTTATCCATTTTTAACATCTATCAAGGCAGCTCCTATGGCCAGGAAAGATCTTTCTGCTGCAAAGGGAACTTATGTATTCTCTCCTCTATATCCATGGTGGAAAATGAATTTTCCCACCTTATTTCAGGTACATCTTCATGACCGGCCGCGGCTATCGTCCCGTCTCGCCATTTGCAAGCTATAGCCGCGGGGTTTCCGCCCCTTAAACTAAGCTCTTCTCATCACGACAATGACATCAAGTTTATGCTAGCTCCTGAGTCACATAAAGCCTTTTGAATCTCAAATTCCAATGGTGCAGAAATGGTGAAGCCGCAGATCCCGCATCTCTCCTCGGTAAGCTCCTTCTCCGATCACCGCACCGCATGTCAAGTATATTCACCCACCTATTTTTCACAAATTTTCTCTTTACTTAGGGACGTCCATCAAACTTCCTATATAGTTAGGCATCTGAGTCAATGCCTTTACAAAGGGTAGATTAATATCTATCTTCTTGAATACATCCAAGAATCTAGAGAACTACTCCTCCATTTTTGTTTTCTAAAGCCTATGAGAGAAAGGAACAGTAGGCATGTAAGCTTGTTTTTCTTCTCTCTTTTTCAATTCTCCTTTCTTAACCTCGGCTTAGTCCGTACCTCTTCTTTCTCAAATTCTTCAATTAATTCGAACCGCTTTAACTTAGTATCTTTCCGCTTGCTTCTTCTCTTTACGCTTTTTTTCTTCTTTCTTCTTTCTCGCTCTATCTCTTCCACTTCAGAATCACCATACAATCCTTGGGATTCTTCATTATCACTTAAATATGATCCTTGGATTCCGATTTTTGCATTACTAGAGCCAACCCGCCCTACTCAGGTCTCCAGATTCTTCGTAGGCATTGCGGTGCCGCCCCAAACACATTCAGGAGCCAACGAAATGCTACTAGCTCAACAAATTTCTTGCTCATGAATATTCAATGTGCTTCTTATTTTCTCCTTATGAACGGTCACATTCGATCTTCAAAGGAATGAGATCTCCTCTACCCCGATTTTCTACTCTTGACTTTGGCTGGCTTAGTAAAATGGGCTATTAGAACCCACGTGTGTATATACCGTTGTTGAAAATTCTACTAACTTGCCTTGACCTTGTCAGCAGCCCACCTCCATATGAGAAATTCTCATGGTTCCTGAGTGCTGTTGTGTAGTGAGTTGGCAAGTTGAGGTTTGGCTTAAAGTTGTAGCTTCGATTAGCATTTAGAAAAAATGTGCCTCCGACTGATAAGGACCCCACGGCTAGTCCTTCTTCGCTTACTTTTCGCTTCATTTATCTCAACTATTTCCACTCACGTGCCGAATGCGGTTTCTTCTATCCTCGGTTTCCCTATCTTGTCCATCAATGCATCAAGTTTTGGTTCTATGGAAGACATTTTGTTAAGCTCTATCACTCCTTATTTTAGCCTACTATTGCTCCTTAAAGTCTCAGATGGAGCTCTATAGTTGCATTTGGCAAGTTCCTCATTTGCACTCTTTCTCTTGAATGCTCCATAACATGCTACATCAATTAATCCCTTAGAGGTGTAGTTCATAGAATGATAAAAGATGTCCTTCTATGTAGTTAGATCAATAACATATATTGGGCATCTCTTCAACAATCTCTTGAATCTGTCCCATACAATGTAGAGACTTTCATCCTCTCTTTGTTTAAACATTATGATTTCCCTCTCCCTTTCGAAGAGAGAAGGAGGGAAGAACTGGCCATGTAAGCCTCCACCAACTCTTACCAATTATTCACTAACCCATATGGTAGTGATTCAAACCAAGTGGCCACCACAGCTCTCAATGAAAAAGGGAATAGTTGATGCTTGATCACCTCTCACCCCATTCAACTTCACTGTGTTTTCCATTTACAAAAATCTTCCCAGGCGCTCATCGGGATCTTCACTGGGATTTTTTCCGCGCGGTATTGATGTTGCTGCACCATTGTAATGAAAGCAAGCTTTAGCTCAAAATTATTGGCTTCTACAGTAGGTTGTCTCACAAAAGAAAATTCATCTTGAATAACTAGCCTCCAAAACTCCTCCATAGTCATTTGTCTCTGAGGTCTCGCCCATCGTCTCTTCTAGAATAGTCATTTTATCTCTCTACTCGCCATAGTCATCATTCAATTTCCTTTTACTCTTCAAATTTCTTTAATAAAGAGTTTCCAGTGGTGTCCAGCAGAAGCACCTACTCGGTTTTCTATGCATGTAAGATCTTCCTAAAATAGAAACACTAAGATCAAATCAAATACGTGGAAAAGTTACATCTTAAGCCTGATAAATACGTTTTAGGCTAAATCACTATAATTATAGTTAAAACTATTTTGTAATTTTTTTCTAAAATTTGATAAACTGAGAAAATGTATAAATTAGCAATTCACTCTTTAGGAAAATTGATATTTAAATTCTCCTTTTTATCCCCGACAACGGCGCCAAAAACTTGTTAAGACCATTACATATGATGATGAGTGTGTTATGTGTGCCAAATTTCTGACATTGCTACCTAAGACTAACGAAGTCCCCAACATCGACGTCGAAAACTTGTTGAGACCAAAATATACCAACAAAATCTTCTAAATACAAATACTGTATAAGAGAATGTCTAACTGCAACGTGCCAAAACTGTTAGGACTTATTGAAGATATAAAATATGTTGTTTGCCTGTATGAGAAGTTTCATTTGAAAATGTGTTTTGTTCCAGTTTAACCATGAGCAGGTTGTACAAGCAATAAAAAGTGATTTCAAGTTCAGATATCGCCCTTACTGAGGATTGATTTGTGAAATTCTAAATATCAATTACCCCATTTACTCAAGATCCTTACTATTTGAACTCCAAATTTAAAAGCGGTTTGGTTTAAAACTACAGGAAATGTAAAAACTAAATAAAATTCTATAACTATATATAAAGAATTCAAAATGTTTGGATTGGAAAGTTCACTGGGTGCTTGCTAACACTGAAACATATCGCTACAATTATAAATTTCTGCATCATTTTATAACATAGTCCAGCCATTAGTTTAAAATTTGAACTTGTCAAAGAAGCAAGGTAGTATACTTTTGATTTCTCCATTCACCATACATTTCACTAATTAGAGATCCAGGTTCCTTTGGAATACATGAGTCTAATTAGTTACTTGTAAAATATAATCCTCTTTCAAGATCTAGACATTTTTCATTTTCAGTACTTCACACCCAAATCATAGGACTGAAGAATTCTTACCCCTATAAACAGGATTGCTACAAGCCTTCTCCGATCTAATTGGTAACTCATCCTTCGAATATGATAAAATTCTCTATCTCCTTGATTAGATCTATGCTAACACGAGATCAAGATCCTTTCATCAAATAAAGGAGAAACCTCTTTTCAATTAAATTGATACACCATCCAACCATCCTCACACCATGAGTAAATTAGTGATATATCGAAGTAATCTTTCGGAGTTCATTAGTTCCATAACATACCCCAAGTAACTGCTCCATACTCTCAAGAATCTCCATCTTTGTGTCACTCGGAGGGCCTCCTGGAAATCAAAGCAAGATATAGTCATTTTCTGGGTGCATTCTACTAATATTCTGAACAAGTAATTTCAAGAACAACACCAAGTAAATAAATTCAAGATTTCGAAGTATGACATTCTTTCAAGATATGCAGAAAATAATAATTCACATTGCTCCATTCTCAGAGGGAGCTAAGTGTTTCAAAACTGGATTACAAATAATGCTGACTAACCGACGAAACACTGGCGGTTGAAGCGAATCAAATAAATGAACCTAGAAAATTTCAAATCATATCTAAGTTGGGACAAGAATGGAAACTAAATTTACAAATGAACCCGTAACTTAAACCCATGAACAATTCGCTATTCAATCCCAAACAAGAGAAAACTTAACTAAAATGCTGTTAAACTAACCACCCGATGAAAATAAATAAATAAAAACAAAAAATATACAAAGGAGTTCCAACCACCCAAAAGTTCCTTAGTTTTGAAAAAAGTCACGCGACAATGCCCTGGTGATTCTATTTTGTAGATTTCAAAGGATACGCACCTCAAGGGTCGAAATTGTGGATCCCCAAAATCGTCTTCCCAGGTATGGCTTGCCTGTAATACTTGAAAATTCTCTGCAAGTCACTAGATAAAAGCCGGTCACCAGGTTTTAAGCCGTATTTGCAGCTAGCATGGGCATAATTTCTTTCTTTAATTCCGCATTTACTAAGACTGAAACAACATGTTAGAGTTCAAGATTGTCTTGTAATTATCGCTTGATTGTATTGAGTGTCTTGTGTCAGAGATTATAAAAACTTTTATTGCAACAATGTTTCATTCTTTGTCGTCACAAAGAATTTAACAGTAAAGGCCTAAAATATGCATTATCAATAAAGTAATGGTACGCCAATGATTATTCCTCCTTCATTAGATGGGAGCATATGGAAACTGCCGTTGGACATACAAATTGAATTTGCAGGCATTTTCTTAAATTATAAAGACATCATAACCAACTTTCAATCGATGGCTAAAATTTTAATGGAAAGAGTGAACATACCTCATCTATTACATCAAATATCGAACCCATTAAATGAAGTGGAAGCCATAAAAAGTGAAGTATTAAAGTGGTTTCTGTGTTGGATTTATTTATGCTATTTTCGACACCCGGGTGAGTTCCAGATAAGTGGTGCTCGTAAGAGGGGGGAATGACCGTGATTTTCACTTGAAAATGAGTTGTTATCCACTGCATCACAGGTTGAGATATGCGAAGGACATCTAAAGCTCAACACGGCAACAAGGTAGGACCATTACCCATTACCCTTCCTGGATCAAATGTTGATAGATTGGCTTCGGGGCTATTCCATCATTAGTTTTAAATGGTTATTCGAGATATAATCAGCCTATCGTACTTCTAAAGTCTAAGAAGCACACCTTCACCTGTCCATATGGAACATTCGACGTCAAAAGAATGCCATTCGGCCGTGTAAATGCCCGCTTAACATTTCGTGAGATATGGCGATCGTAATTTTTTCAAATATCATAGAACATCATGGAAGTCTTCATGGATCGCATTTCTTTCAAGATAAATCATTCGACAAAATGTCTCATAATCCTATAGTTCTATAAAGAACGTAAGAGAGAAAACTGGTATCAAACCTGGAAGAAAATGTCATTTCATGGTACAAGAGGGTATCGCACTACATCTCTATTTCATCTAAAGCGCTGAAGTCGATGTAAGTCAAAATAGCCAGGCACCAAACCCCGCCTACTAACTGCAATGAGGTATCTTCGTAGCTTCGAGTCATGTTGGTTTTTACGCAGATGACAAAGACTTCTCAAAATTGAAAACCACTTTGTGCTGTCGGGAAAATGATGCTTTATTTTCGCCTTTGATGAGCAAGCTTCTCATGACAATTTTTGGAAGAAATAAAATAAATAAACTAATTGGGCAACCTATCGTGGTTGTGCCAAATTGAACGAACCGTTTAAGATAATGTGTGATGCCAAGTGACTGTGGCAAATGTGTGAGTTGAAGAAAGAGAAATGTTCGCACTCAATTTACTATGCTAGTAAAATCCTTAACAATGCCCAGAACACTAACACTACCGTGGAAAGAAATGTCAGAAGTAGTATACTCCCGTACAAATTCAAACCATACATTCTCGGTTTCCAAGTGACTTTTATTTATGGACCATGCAACAATCTCCATACCCTCATGACAAAAAGGAGGTTAAACTATACTCAATTCTGGCTGGGTTTTAATTCTTCAAGAATTTACATAGAAATCAAAGACAAAGATATGAACCTAAATGTTATCAGGACCACTTGTGTCTCAAGCCGCAGTCGAAAAAGAGATTGAAGACCCAACAGAATGAGTAACTCCGCTTCTAGATGAACAACCCGCTTGGCGATGGAAGCCTCACTACATTGGTAAGGGAGATTTTGTAAATTACTCAAATCATAATAAAAACCTGTACCTCCCCAACTTAGTTATCAATAGAAGAAAAGTTTCAAAGACATGAAGTTTTACCAATGGATTGTATTACAATTCCACTACTTGTTAAAAGATGCTTCGACATTTGTAACAAGAAGATGTGTACCAAGAGGAACAACATGCATCCTATCCAAGTGCCATTCTTCCCATATGAAGTGACATTTTAAGTCCCAAAAACCAGCTCAAAAAAGTGTTGCAATCTAGATTTTTTTGGCCCAAATATTTAAGGATTCTCACTATATGTCCAAGGCAGACAAATGTCAACAAGTTGGTTTTATTTCCAGAAGAAATGAAATGCTGCTAAACAACATTCATGAAGGAAATTGGCGTGGGGACCGATTTCATGTACCATTCCTCCTTCTCCATTTGAAACACGTACATTCTTCTTGCAAATGGATTATGTGTCGGCAGGTGACTTTACTGCTGCCACGTAAAAATGATGTTAAAAACCGTAGTACACCCGTCCACGTAAAACATCTTCACCATTTTCGCACTCACTCCGTCAGATAATCAATGACGGCGGAATCCATTTCTACAATATAATTTTGCTTCACTACTTAGCAAAGTATCGCAGACATGGAAGAGTCTTCCATATCAAATCCTAGACACAAATTCAATGACAAGTTGAAATTTCAAAACTGAGAAATTGATAGTCTAAAACTCATCTATTTAAAAGCCCATTTTTCGAAGTATATTTAATAAGCTTAAAAGTATTATTTAATGTAAATTATGAATTTTCTACCCAGATTTGCAGTTTTGTGGTGAAAATTTCGACATGAAAAGAAGGTAAAAATAAAAGGAAGCAAAGGTAGTACTCACTTAATATTCAGGAAGAACAATGTCGCAACATCGTATGGAGTATTATGCAGTTACTCAATGTCGCGATGATCACGCCGACTTCTAAGTTAAAAATAGATATTCGGAGCTTGCAATGTCGCGGACATCGCCACGACAGGCTTCGCAACATCACCTAAGACCGTTAACTTCAAATTCACGTCGCACATCAAAGTTCAAGCCATTGACTGGATATCATAACTAAATGTTGTAACATCAAGGAAAGACTGTAAGAGCAAAAACATCAGTCAGCAATGTAGCGACATCAAAGCAATGCCGCGACATCATAATAGAGAATTATTACAATGTTGCGACATCAGATCCGAGCATCCAAGTTGTAACACTAAAGATTCAATGTCGCGACATCAACTTAATGTCACCACATCAACTAAAGTGAGTAGAGCTGAAAAGAAATGTCGCGACATTTTCACCGTGAATGTGAAAGTAATCCTCACACCCAAGAGCGTCACATCAAACTCAATGTCAATACATTAGCCGAAACAATCAAATCGAGCAAAGAATGTCGCGACATCGAGTTGATAGATGGCTGAGTTGTAATCTTAAACGTCGCGATATCATAACGACATTAACATGACATTGATTGGTCCTTGAAAATTTAGAA